>CM033642.1:156401993-156682123 GCA_019512145.1 Engystomops pustulosus
CCTTGTCTTTGTGGGAGTCCCAAATTTCTGAATCACCACTTTTTCACCTTTTTGAAATACATACATTTTTTTATAAGAATTGATCAAAAGGTTGTACAGTCACCAAAATGGTAGCAATGAAAAGGTCCATACACAAAAGTATGAAAAAAGTTTTAAGCATCAGAAAATGGTGAAAAAAAATAGTTTTGTAGAAAAGATTTACATTTTTTAAATGCATTAAAACATAATAAAACCTTGTATTTCAGTGATCATACAACCAATTGATCATATGAGTTGTCATCTGTAGTACACAGTGAAAGCTGTAAAAACCAAGCCCACATTAAAATGGCACAAAATGCAGTCTTTCATCATGTTGTGCATGGTCCTCAAAAACCTTTCCTCAAGAAAGGCCCCTCACACATTACCTGGCATTTTCCCTTTTGTTCCTGAAATAAAAGCAAATCCTTGCACTCACCCAGTATTAAACATGTGTATATGTATAGGCTAATTAAAGGGGTTATCCGGGTTTAATTTTTTTTTTATGGCCGGGCTGGGGAGGGCTATTTAAACATAATAAACATGTACTTACCTCCTCCGGTGCTGCCGATATCCCGCGCCGCGGCCCGTCTTCTCCGTGCGCCGGTTTCATTACACCGGCGCACAGGGAGCTTCCGGCCGGCCGGATGCTCCCATGCGCACCATCTCCCAGCGCTTACAGCAGTTTTCAGCTCTTTCCACAGATTCTCGATTGGATTCAGGTCTGGACTTTGACTTGGCCATTCTAACACCTGGATACGTTTATTTGTGAACCATATATTATAGATTTTGCTTTTTGTTTGGGATCAATGGGGCACATTTACTTAGAACTGTGCAAACAGTGTAGTGTGCAGAGAGCACCAGATTCAGGATTTCTGGCGCACGTTCTTCATGAATCTGGTGTCCTCTGCAATTCCCCCGACAGAGTGCACCCCTTTTTTTTGGTGTACTTTTAACATGTGGTGTACGATACAATTCTGTCAGACTTTGCATGTTAAATCTGGCGCATGGTCTGACTGAACACCAGAATGCCCCCTTATTTGTGTTGCATGATGACGACTGAACACATTTGTGGTGCAGACTTCTTAAATACCGTAGCAAGTAGTTTGCACTAAAAAGTATGTTCAAAGTCCGCCAGAAATCTGGTCACGGCCCTAAGTAAATGTGTCCCATTGTCTTGTTGAAAGGTAAATCTCTGTCCCAGTCTCAAGTCTTTTACAGACTCCCAACAGTTTTTCTTCCAGAATGGTCCTGTATTTGGCTCCATCCATCTTCCCTGTCCCTGCTGAAGAAAAGCAGGCCCAAACCATTATGCTGCCAGTTGGGATGCTATGTTCATGGTGATTAGCTGTGTTGCTTTTATGCCAAACATATTGTTTGGCATTGTGACCAAAAAGTTTAATTCTGGTTTCATCTGACCAGAACAGACCCTACAAGACTTTTTATGGATATCTTTGAGGAATGGCTTTCTTCTTGCCCCTCTTCCATGAAGAGTAGATTTGTGCAGTCTGTGACTGATTGTTGTCCTATGGACAGACTCTCCCACCTCAGCTATAGATCTCTGCAGCTTATCCAGAGTGATAATGGGCCTCCTAGATGCATCTTTGATCAGTCTTCTCCTTGTGTGAAATGAAAGTGTAGACGGAAGGTCGGGTCCTGGTAGATTTGCAGTGGTCTGATACTACTTCGAATTCAATATGATCGCTTGCACAGTGCTCCTTGGGATGTTTAAAGTTTGTGAAATATTTTTGTATACAAATCCAGCTTTAACCCCTTCCCGACATTTGACGTAATAGTACTGCATCGCGGGAGGTGCGTTCCCGAAAAATGCAGTACTATTACGTCATGCTTCTGGCACCGGCTCCTCAACCGAGCCGGCGCCAGAAGCTGCGGGTGTCAGCTATATATTGTAGCTGACACCTGCCTCTAACATTTCTCCCATCGCGGGTGTTAACCCGCAAGGGGCATTTGAGAAGAATCGGACCCCACCGCGGCGCTTACCAGGGAGGTCCACTGCTCCAATCACAGCCCCGGGACTGCCGGTGCCTGGGGCTGCGCGATCCTCCTCTGTGTGCCGGGTCCCTGCCTTCTAGCAGGACCCGGCTGTAACACACTGAGCATGCGCAGCACCTCTGTATTACATCTGTATTACACTGTGTAATGTGAAGAAGAGCTTGAACAAGTGATCAGTGGATCACTTGTTCAAGCTAACCTGTAAAAGTTAATACAAAAATGTTTGTAAAGACACTTCAATATACATTTATTAAAAAGAATTAATTAAAATACAGTAGTTAAAAAGTCCCCTAACACAAATATTCCTATACAACATGCAATGAAGTGAAAAAAGACAAATACCAAAAAACCCCACATTTTGAATATCGCTCTGGCGTGTGGAACAACATAACATCTGTACAATACTCAGAAACATTATTGGACCGGCTCGGTGAACGCTATATAAAACAAAACCGAAAAACGACCCAAAATGTAAATTTTTTTGGATCAGCCAATGGGGCACATTTACTTATCTGTTCACAGAAAGTACATTTTCCACCCATAATGCACTCTGCTGCGATTCCCTAAGATCTTGCGCCCGATATCCGTCAGGTGACGCTTCCTCGCTCAGGTCCGCCAGAGTTCACCTTCTTGGTGTATGTAAGTGTATTGTCTTGCGACACAATTTGAATCTTAAATTCCGGAGCAGCCGGATCATCCAGCGCGCCCCCCCACCCATTTCTGTCGCATGAAAGTGACACAAGAGACAAAAATCCAGCCCAAACCCCTGTTAAATACCTGTTAAAACTGCGCAAATCCCGAAACCAGAGAACAGTCTAACAAAAGTGCGTTCCGCGACCCTTATTAAATAAACCACAATGTGAAAACACCCATATAAATCAATGACTGAATGAGGCATCCATGGAAATCGTGGAACCACGCACGTGAAAAACAATGCCAATGGGAAAGAGCCCTTAAACAGCACCCTGAGACTCTATCACAGAGCGTGTATTTATACGAAGACTTGATTACACACAGGTGGGTTATATGTATCATCATCAGTCATTTAGGACAATATTGGATCATTCAGAGATCCTCACTGAACTTCTGGGTTGAGTTGGTGACACTTTAAAAGTAAAGGGGCGAATAATATATTTTTTTTGTACAAAAAAGAAATTAAATACTAAGAACATTTCATCACTTCACAATTGTGTCCCACTTGTTGTTGATTCTTCACCAAAAAAAATTACAATTTTATATGTTTAGGTGGCAAAAGGTAGAAAAGTTCCAGGGGGCCGAATACTTTACTTATTTGCTTCTATTGCATTATAGAACACTGTTTACACCTATATTTATCTGTGTATCTGCTGCTAATGGCTACACCTTTTTATACTCCTTTGACAAAAAGCTCTTTCACGCTTAGTAAGGATCTAACAAATGATGTCTTTTAGTTTTTGTGAATGTTTTCTTGAAGATATTTACTTTGTAAGTTATTTTAGTAGCTATCCTGACCCTAGCATTACCTATTCTCTCATCACATCCGCAAATGTATTTTGACGTGCATGTTTTTTTATACTAAGAAAACACGCTGCACCTTTCTTAAAGTATCATTTTTCCTTACATATTTGGTCCATTCAGATGTCAATCAACTTGCCCACTCAATGGAGCTCACCTCCCACATCTCCCTATATAATGCATGAAATCACTGAAGGTTTTACCTAACAGAAATTGTGTCTCATAAGATATCCAGCAAGAAGACCCCTCAACCCAACATGCTACCCCTCTATGTCCTAGTGCTTGTAGCTGTATTCATACAGAAAGGTATGTTTCTGTAGAAATGATTTAACACTTGGTTAGCAGGTTATTATTCTGTTTCCTCTGTGTTGCATGTATATGTATAGCTCATTAACTTGCACTAAGTATTATACAAATAGTGTCTAGTCATCTTTAATGAAGCTTTCCATCTAATGCTATAACACATAAAACTGTTTTCCTGTACATACAAAAAAACAAATTTTCAATTTCGTTACACTGTTTCCATTCATCTCTAAAATATTTTTGTATTATTCCATTAGTACACAAAAATAACAAATTATCTCCTATGGTTATAGACAAGTTCATACTCGTAGTTGTAGATTTTGTTTGATGCATACAGTGTAGAGATAAGCAGACCCAAATTGGTTTGGGGTTCTGATTCATCCCACACAACCTGGACATTTGCCGTATTGACGGCCATGCAGCCAATCCAGCAAATTGACGGATCTGCCTACTAGCCATAGCTGTGATTGGTCAGGGGAATCTCCTGATCTACACATGTTATCTGTATGGAAGTGATGAGCATATGTTGATAACAACAGACACAAAGCTCTCAGGGAAGATACCAGCATATCAGCCTGGTATACAGTAGGTCAACCGTTGGTAGGAAATCCTACAATGTTAGGAGGAGTGGTCAATAAATAACAACTATTTTCAATGGGTATTCCCATCTCTCCAAAAGGAACATATCCACCTAATATGCCACATATGCATGTCCTATATCATTCTGAGAAACACACCTTAAAGGAGTTGGCCACTTGACTTCAAGTTTTTTGCAACTTGGGGGGAAAGGATATTAGGTATCTCACTAAAATAGATCTATTTAAAGGTTCTGCAAAACACTTGGTTTAGAAATGTATTTTAATTCACCAGCTGTCATTCCTGTCCTTAAAATGGCTGGTGATGGAGGTTCATGTGATCTCTAGCTGTCCATTACCAATCTATCTTTCAGGACCTTATCATAGTAGTCAGGAATGCATTCTTAAGGTCCTGAAACAGAGATTGGTGAGTGACATTTAGAGATCACATGACCCTCCTTCTCTTTTTATGGACAGGGTTGAGAGCTGATGAGGTAAAAGACATTACTGAATCAAAGGCTTTACTTTACATTTCAAGAAATTGTGCAGAACTTTTAATAGATGTATATTGTTAAATTACCTAATAGTCTGCCCCACACATATTACATCAAACATTAAATAAAATGGCCAATCCCTTTAATCCCATTCATCAGCTATCTACAATGTCAATGTCCAAGATCTGAATACAGATCTTGGTTCACATACATTCTTCATTGCATCCAGAAGTGTTAGAGGGATTTATGTTTGCATACCTTCAGCCCTTCTTCCCCTCAACATAATGGGGCACATTTACTTACCCGGTCCCTGGGAGTTCCCAAAAGTGCATTGTCCGAAGTCAATGCACTGTGCCGCTATTCACTAAGATCATGTCTACAATCTACATTGAATAAATCCTGTAAAATAAGTTTGTTGTGTGAGCCCACAAATCATAAAAGCCTTTTTAGATTGTGAATATACTTGATATGCTAAACAGTATTTTGCAACTTTAATCTCTAAACTGACAATATTCATAAAACTATTGGGAGGATGTGTCACTGCAAGTAAATCAGTTTTCTGTTAATTGAATGTCTCAAACATTTTGCCAGCCAACTGCATCTTTCACTATATTCACCATGTTACCCTCAATTTATGCAGATGTGCTAGAAATATTTATAAACTTCAACTTTTTATGTGACTGCTTTAACATCTGGAGCGGATTCACAACTTTTTGACAAAAAGTCTCAATTTTATTCCAGACATTGAGACTTCATTTACCACTGTAGGGTGCTTATAATAAAACCTCATTTATCAAGTTGGCTAAACCACTATTGCAAAGCAGCGAAAGTTCATACAAGATGAAAGATACCTGGTTAATGACAAATTGACCCCTCTCGGTTTAATGAAATTAGTTTTACATAGGATTAAGGGCACATTCACATGGCCGTCTGCGGGGACATACATGCGGCCGCAAATTTGCGGCCGCATGTACGTCCCCATAGATGGCAATAGCGGCGTGGCGCAGATACGGTGCCACACATGTGTGGCACCGATCCGGCCCGCACACCGCAAAAAGATAGAGCAAGCTCCATCTTTTGGCGTGTGTGCGGCCGTGCGCCGCTATTCTCTATGGAGGGAGGAGGGGTCACCTCCTCCTCCTCTCCAGCACACGGCGGTATGCCTGCACGGCGGGCATACTGCGTATGAATGGACCCTAATATTAAATGGAATTCTAATTACTAGTCACAGAGTTATATAAATTGTTTTTTACTTGATAATGTGATGAAATGTTTGTGACCAGATTAGATCTGTTTCACATTCTTTATATCCAATATATATTGATTTTAATATTGTTTTCCCTTTACACAGGAGAGACATATACGTGCTACAGTAAGTACTTGTTTATCTATTAGTTTATAGAATAAATAGTTACTCTTTATCATGTATTATCATGAATCAATCTTATGGAAAAACTATTTATACATATATGTAAAGGAAATCTACCACCACTACTTACATGATGTTGTGTTCCTCCTCTGGCAGGATCTGCTCTTATTTTAGCTTCTTATGCCCTAGTTTAAAAAAAAAAAAAAAAGAAAAAGAAAAAGAAATGTAATTATGCAAGTAAGTGCAATTATCCATTAAGTGTTAATGGAGCCTTGGAGCTCAGGCTCATTTGCATAATTCGTAAAGCCTCCTTTTTCTTCAAAAACAAGGGCATAGGAAGCTACAAGGGGGGCACACACCAGCATGAAAGTGTGCTTGGTGTACAATGAACATTACTAACATGCTGTATCATGGACCTCCAAATGATAATACGATGATAAGAAAGGGCGTAACTACAGGGGTAGCAGCCATAGTAGCTGCTACAGGACCTAGTGTCAGGGGGCCTTGCCACCTGACCTGCCACACTACAGAGTGGAGGATGAGCAGTGTTATATACATGTTATGCTGCACATTTTACTACATAATACACATATAACAGTGCACATCTGCCACAGTACACAGCTCAGATCATAAATATTAAGGGAGTGGACAGTAGAACGGCAGGACTAGGAATCTCTTCTACTTCCCCCATGTTGTCAGCAGCTATTGGGATTCATGAAGTCAGATCTGGGACTCCCCTGCTTGACAGTAAGGATATACTGTACATGTGTTTTTGGATGTACAAATGTATGTGTATGTATATTCTGTATGTGTGTTTACGGTGTGTGTATGCTGTATATGTATGTATATGCTGTATGCATGTGCATGGGCTGTATATACCATATGTATGTTTGTATATGTGTGTATGATGTCTATATACTGTATTTATGTGTGTATTTATGCGCACATGTAGTATGTGTGCATATTGTGTTTAAACTGTATGTCTGTATGTACATGATGTATATATACTATATATGTGTTTATAATGTTATACTATAAAGTATGTCTGCATATTTGATATGCATATACTGTATGTGTGTATAAATGTATGGATGTTTACATATCGTATATGTATATGGTATGTGTATATACTTTATGTATGAGTGTATAAATGTATATAGTGCATAAATATGTGCGTCTGAATCTATACATGTAAAATGTGTGTATAACTATAGAACTTATATGTGTATGTATCTATAAAAATGTGTCTGTATACATAATTGTATAAATGTGTGTGATTGTATAAACATGTACATGTGTGTGTACAAATAAGTATATTATTTTAAAAAGAGAATGCAGAAGTTTGGTACGGGACCCAACCTCTTCTAGTTATGCCCCTGTTGTAAGATGATTTTACATGGTAGTCTTACGTGTTCCTTCTGTGGGGACTGTTTTATTGCCTATCTATAGATCAAAGTTTAGACTGAACTATTTTACATTATACTTTGGGTTGCTATTCCTGCATGATATAATCTTACATGGATAACTTACAATTATTCAAATATTCTTCTTTCCTAGGTGGTAGTAATCCTCCCCAATGCAGTACCTGTGGAGGAGGTAGCTGTACATCAGATAATGGATGTTCATGCAACTACGACCCAGTAACGCCTTGTGTTCCCACCTCTGAGTGTGCTAGTGTGGGAACCAACATTTGTTGCCCTTCAGGTTACTTTTGGTCTTCAGCAGACAATTGCTGTACAGGTAACATAAGACCTGGCTTGAAATATATTTCTTTGTGTTTGACAAACCTCTATTTAATGGACTTGTATATCTTTCTTTCATATCTATTCATGTATATGTTATGTCCACTTTTTGTAAGCTGTAATAATTAGAACATTAAAAAGCACAAAAATATTTTTAAGTTGAAATAAATTTAATCTGTAAAACAAACAATCCTGTATATGTAATAGCTTTTGCTCTGTACAGACAGTCAGATTTAAGGACACCCAACCTACAGATGATTCCTGGTTGTGTCTGTCAACTGTTACTTCTGGTGAAGCTGCGTGGACGCTGCTAATTTACTGTACCTTAGCCCCAGGTTTTAAAGATGAGCTGTATGGAGTCTGCTATGAAGCATTATTGTTAATTCTTTTTCTCATGGCAACCCAAAATTTTGAAAATGTAACTGTCACAAGTACAAAAACATTTTTTGGTCAGGAGTTACACTTACAACATATGTGTTCCGACTTACATATAAATTCAACTTAAGAACAAACCCATCTTGTACTAACTTGGGGATTGCCTGTATGCTATATTGTTTGTTTCTTGTTACAGATACACTGATCTGCAATCCCTCCTGTCTGAGTGATGAAATATGCACGAATGTTAATAACGTAGCAACCTGTACCTGTAACACTACGGTCTACAGTGGATTAAGTAAGTGTCCTCAAAAATGTTTAACGACTGATATTTAAAAAGCTTTTTGCTGCTTTTCCATTTGTTTTTTTGGTGTTTCTTCCCACATATTTTAATACAATGGCCCACATTTACTATTAGTGAGGCAAACTATGCAGAGTCCGTCAGATCAATGAAGACTGGTGCACAGTCTTTATTAATATTGTGCACCCTGCACATGCAAAACACGCATATAGTGGTGCACTCAGTTTAACTCACTTGTTAAAACCTAACCTTTTAATGTCACACCATTTTTGTGTTTTGGTTTTTACTTCCCTCCTTCCAAAAGCCATAACTTTTTTAATTTATAGTTTACAAAGCTGTATGAGGGCTTGTTATCTGCAGAACAAACTGTACTTACTAGTGGAACCATTAAATATTAAGTGCAATGTACTGGGTTTCTGGAAAAAAATCAAAATGCAGATTTGTTACAGATTTGTGCTCTGCAATTTGGTGCCTATATAATGGAACAGACACCTGTCCTCTATGGCTCAGTCCATGAGCCTTATTGCAACATAGATGTTTGTCGATAAAAGGTTAAATATTTCACAAAATAAATGAATCTTAGTTTGTACAAGTTCTTTTGCTTACAAGATGCAGAGAATATATTCTAAATACACACTGAAATATGGATCAAAATCTGAATCTACATGTGATAAACATAATCTGTGGATTTAGCTTCTCCCATTACGATCCACAAAGTGTTCATAATCATTGATTTCAAAGTTACTATAATTGGCAGGGAATTTGGTGCATGCCTTTTATTATAAGGACATGGATATGCTTAAGGATGAATTAGGATTTTCTCTTTCATGTTAAATTGTTGGTGGATTCCAATGAAATCAGTTGGTTTCATATAAATTGTCAAATTTTTCACCTGTTCTTTCCTGCCTTAGCTCTCAAGATCAGATAGGCCAACTTCTTTTTTGAACATATTTTAGAGAACTTGTTACATTTTTACTGTTCTAATATACAAATTATTCTTTTTAGGTGTATCATCAATTTCTCCAACTGTAAAATGTGACTCAAAATTAATGACCATTTCCCTGAGTAAATGCTTACTTGAATCTTTTGGATTTGATACCACAACTTTCCAACTAAACAACAATTCCGATGCCTGTAGAAACATATACACTGAAGTTATTGGTGGCCTTACTATGCAGACTATCCAGGCCTTTCCAGAGACAGACTGGTGCGGTAATATAGTGACGGTAAGCATTTCTACTTGGTCTTGTAAAAGGCATTGCTACTAATTAAAGTTTGAAAAATAATCCATGAAAATGGATGATCCATGAAAATTCTACTATTTCATTTATTACCAAAACCAAAATTAAAATTCACACTCTACAATTTTGAAATAGGATGTTATATGGACTGAAAATCCAAGTGTGTAGAACTGCCAATATGCACTTAATTATTGCCATGAAATAACTCTTTGTTAATTGAGTCATGTGGTCCTGCTTAAAGGCTCAATGAAGTCCATCTATTGGTTTCCAAAATTGGTGCACTTTTATGTGCTGCCATCTACCACCTGTATGAAAGATTATAAACCAAGTGAACCGACATACTGGAGTGTGGCCCCTCTGGGCCTTTATTTTCATGCAAGCTTCATGTTTATGCTATGCTGTTATCATTTTCTACTTATTAACATTAATATCTTTGCTAATTCAGTTTGCTTTAATATCCTCTCATTTCTTATTAATTTTTCTTGCTGCCTAAAACTTACTCTAATAAAATTAATTTCCTTAAATAGTACACCTTTTAAGTACACTTCTACGACATCCCAGACCATAAATATATCAGGTGTCCTATAATTAATCCCCCAAAATTGTGATATAAGTCCCATGATTTTCATTTTGTCTTCCAGTAAATTTTTCACACCTGGAGCGGGGAGCCTCTCAGGCTCATTTGCATAATTTTAAAAGCCTTTTTTGTAAAATCCAAGGCATAAGAAGCTAAAAGAATAGCAGATCCTGCCAGAGGGGGCACACACCAGTATGTCAGTGTGCTTGTTTTACAATCCTTAGTGCTGGTGGTAGATGTCTTTTAGGAAAATTTCAGTGGATAGCTTTCAGTACTGCCTACCCCACTGTCTTACTTTTCAGGATTCCTCAAAAAGTTGCAAAACAGTCAAAGCTGTTAATGAATATATTTGCAAAAAAAAGTTATCTTGATTTTTTCAATATATTTAAATTTCAGACTGATTCTTCGAAAATTTATTATAACAATATGCTCTACATTGGAATTCAGAACAAAAGCCTTATTACTGTCAACCCTGCCAATATTTCTTTCTCCTGCTCTTACAATCTAACCATGCAGACAGTTCTGGCAGCTTCACTCCATCCTACACTAAGGTAACAATATGAACTGTACTTTATTGAACCTCAGATCCATTTAAAAAATCTGATAGTTTTCAGATTATTGTCTTGTTGAGTCACTGCCATGAACTGCTGTATACAAGCTGCAATATATAAGCTCTATTTACATTTTTCATTCACAGCACTGTCAACATCTCAGTGAGTGGGCAAGGAATAGCAGAAACCACAATGGCAGCATATTGGGATGCTCAATACACTTCACCAGTACAACAGGATCAGGATGTTCCAGTTGGATCAAATGTGTATCTTGGAATATACGCAGATATCATGGATTCAAGCAAATTTGTTCTGAGGGTAGAAAACTGTTATGCTACACCTGATAATAATGTAAACAATGTAAACAAAGTGGCAATTGTGAGCGGAGGGTAAGCTATTTTATTAATTTGCTTTTACTTTACATTAGATTACAGAACTACAAAAATGCATTAAATTATTGCCAGCAGACATTAACGTCAGAAGAGATACCTTTTGAGCATAGTAAGCTTACATACATAGCAAAGAAACTACAGAGTAAAGCTTTATAGACAACAAAGCTATACTAGTTGCTACCAGGGCCAACTCCAGTGAACTCATGTGGTGGCATGAAAAATGCAGAAACTAAAGACACCAAATATGAAAACATATTCTTTGCTTGTTCAGTATAATACCCTGCAGTACTGATGTATTGCAGGGTATTAAGCAGTGTCGAGCTATACAATCGCATAGGTCAGGACATTACGAGTATTCTCTATAGACTCCCCTAAAATGCTACATGTGGGCTACTTGTGGGCATTTAACACCCAAGATTGGAGTTGCACAAGGATGTCAACTGTGAGTGATAGCTGACACCCTGTATTTCGGGATACCGGTTCAGCTTTGGTATCGATCAATAGTGAAGCAGCACTACATAAAATGAAAATATCAAGTTTCTTTATTCCACCACAGTGAAGCGACGTTTTGCCTGTTCAATCAAGGCATTCTCAATGTTTGGGATCCTCGTCAGACCCGTTAGAAGACCTGCACCCATTGTTTTACTTTGTTTGCATGGTGCCGCCCCACTGCTACTTTTTTTGTTTATCGGTTCAGCTTTGGTGATGTACCTAAACAGCATCAGCTCTATGATGTACTATTACTGCATAGTAATAGTAGGTCAGGGAACACTAAGGGTTAATTATATACAGCCCCTTAAAGTTTTAGTATATGCAGACTCCCCAATGAATTAATTATACTAATTAATTTTATAAACCATGGGAAGGGGCTGTACGTACTAAAAAAAACTAGAAGAGCTGTATACGGCAGTCCGGGTTACATACAAGATAGGTCTGTGTGGTGCTTAAGTGTGAATTTGTATGTAAGTCGGAACTGTATATTTTATCATTGTAATCCCAGCCAGAACTTTTTTGGTCTCTGTGACAATTGGATTTTAAAAATGTTGGGTTGTCATAAGTATTAATATTAACACTAAATCTTCATTACAGACGCCTCTGATAACTGTTACAGCTGATCAGTGTAGCCTAGAACTAAAGTACAATAAATTACCAATATCCAGAGGTCCGTTTGTAAATAGGGGTCGTATGTAAGTCGGGTGTTCTTAAGTAGGGGACCGCCTGTATAAACTATATACATAGTTTTATGATTCAATGTGGCCGGCAAATAATGAGAGGTACCTCATCACCTCATGCAGGTCCAGGGCTTCCACCTACAATAGCCAATGTAGTAATAGTGTCCACCTACAATAGCCATTGTAGTAATATAATGCTGTCAAGGATAGTTAGGAAATATGGGGACCATGTAAGATCAGTGTTTTTTCAGCATGAGTTATGAAAGGCACTAGAGTGTTAAGTTAAATCAATATGGTGAATCTCTGAAAAAAATGCCCACAGAAATTGTAATACATACAATGCCCTAAAAAATTAAAGGGGTTGGCCACTTAAACCAAACTTTAAGAGGTTAAGTATAAGATCCAAGTTAGGTCACCCATATTATACTTACCCTGTTAATAGCAGGACTCCTGATAGGACCCTGCTGCCTGGGGGTCACGTGACCTGCGGCTCCTGGTAAAGCCTATATTTACCCTATTAAAATTTGTGACCAATTCAATTATATAAGCAGTGCCATTCATCTGAGTTAATATATACAGTGCTTCCCCCACATTTTAGCACATCTAATGACATCTATATCAACCACTAAAAAAAACCCTACAAATATTCACCTCCGCTCCTCTTCACCTTGATCCCATCTCTGTCCTTTGCTCGTCTTGACACGCTGAGATCGCCTAGAAACCAAACTTATAATTGGCAGCACAGAGTGGAGGGACAAGAAGTCCGTTACTCCGGGCTGCTAATTATACACGCCCCTCCCTCTCCCGTTCTGGTTAGGGGTTGATTTCCTTTCATTAAAATATATACAAGGCCCTTTAATTATAATATAGTACTTCTCCCAGGATTCAATTTAATAGCTCAATAAATTAATACATCCCCACAACCAATAGATATACAGCACCAGAAACGGGCCCAGTACATGAAATAAGCACCAGAATGAGGTTCCTACAGAAATACAACACCAGAATCCACAGCACAACCAAGCTTTGTATAAAATACAGCACCAGAAATTAGCTCCGAATAATAATACAGGAATAGCAACCAACACTGCAACCAAGCTTATTACAGTAATACTTAATCACGACCAAGATTATTATAAAACTACAGCACCAGAACTGAGTAAGATTATAATTACATTTTATGAAGGTTTCACCAGTCACCAGGAGTGTTCAGGACTTTGCTGTGACTGACTACAGCACCAGCTACAGGACATCACTGGACTCTCACATGGCTCTGCTGGGATTCTGCTTCACCCTTCTTCGGCAACCACCAAACCTGAAACAACTGGTTGTCCGGAGTGCCCTGAGACCTCCATCAGAAAATGGTATCTCACCCTGCCCAAAGCAGGTGTAAAACGTGCCAGCACATCCGCACAGGTGACCAGGTACCTGTTCCTCAATCACAGCAGGTACATCAGATCAAGGGGACCTTCTCCTGCAGGTCCTCTAATGTGGTCTACCTTATTATGTGTCAGCAGTGTCCAACCACAGGCCTTTATGTTGGGGAAACATCCAGAGACTCCATCAACGTATGAACTCGCACAGATCTGATATTAGAAATGAAAGGAGGGATCTCCTAGTGGCTGCACATTTCTCCAGAGAGGACCACACTATGGAAGATTTGCAGATTACTATTTTAATGGGACATTTTAAGACACAGGGGGAAAGGAAAGAATGGGAGTATAAATCAACGAGGAGATTCAACACCTTACAAAGTGGTTTTAATATCCATGCCAGGTTCATGACCTCCGACCTCTGACCTGGAGGCCACAAGCAGATAAGAGCCAGGGCTCTTGTGTCTCGCCTCACAGGATTTTAGTCTGTTTATTGCCATCCTGTTGTAAATTAGATGTTCCTGTATTTATCAATCTCTTGTTCTAAAGTTTTTTTTTAATATCCTTAGATGATCACTGCCGGGTGTGTATAAAATGCTGTGAATTTTCAGTTTCATGCATAACATCATGTCTGACGAAGAGAACTAGTATTCTCAAAAGTTCACCATCAAATATACTCAGTCAGCCTCAAAAATGTATCGCCTGATTTCTTCACTCTGCTTCTGCTCTCCATAGTAGAAATCTACACTACTAGCTCTACTTTTCTTCCATAGTTCTGTGACTGTTGTGGGTTTCTTGGCCATAACTTTATCACCAAGGATTTTCCAGAGATGTTCATTTGGGTTTCGATCTGGACTCAGGGTTGGCCATTTCATTATTTCAATGTTTCCTATATCCTTGCCCTGTGACAGGGGGCATTGTCCTGCATCGAAGTAGCTGGCAAGGAAGGAATCACATTTGTTGAAGAAGGTTATGATACACACTTGCATTCACTCTGCCTGTAGCTGTATAAGAGGTCCAACTTTCCCCAAACCATGACACTTCCTCCACCACCTGTCACTGACTTCTAGACACACTTTGGGTTCAGTCTTTCCCCAGTTTGTCAACGAACATAAGGTTTTCTTTTGAGTGCGACCAGCCTTCTTGAAATTGTATTCTAGAAATCACAGACTTGGAACAACCAACTTCTTTTGCAGCAGGTTGTTCATATAGGGGCACATTTACTTACCTGGTCCGTTCGCGATCCAGCGGCGCGTTCTCTGCGCTGGATTCGGGTCCGGCCGGGATTCATCAATGCAGTTCCTCCGCCGTCCACCAGGTGGCGCTGCTGCGCTGAAGTCCGCTGGAATGCCTCGAAATTCACCGGCCTACCCAGGATGAAGGTGAGTGAAATTTTCGCGACACAATTTTTTTTTTAAATGCGGCGGTTTTTCCGAATACGTCGGGTTTTCGTTCGGCCACGCCCCCCGATTTCCGTCGCGCGCATGCCGGCGCCGATGCGCCAAATTCCGATCGCGTGCGCCAAAAACCCGGGGCAATTCATGTACAAGCGGCGCAAATCGGAAATATTCGGGTAACACGTCGGGAAAACGCGAATCGGGCCCTTAGTAAATGACCCCCATAGTGTCATCCATTTGGCCTTATCTGGACAACCTGCTGCCAGAATGTTTCAGTCACTTTGGAATAGCACAAAATTTTTGCAAAGTCGATGGAAGTCACTGGAAAGTTTGGCTGCTGGTTACATAGGTTTAGTCAGATAATTAAAGGGGTTTTCCCACTAAACAAGTCAGGATAGGGCCTAACTTGCTGATCGGAGGGGGACTCAGTGATGAAACCCCCACAGATCATGAGAACGGGGGTCTGATGTGGTCCGATGTACCCCTGTCATACTCCACTGAAATGATCGCTCCCTGAAATGAGTGTAGCAGCCATTTGCGCATGGCCGGGCTGCCCCGTTCATCTCTATGGAGCTTACGGAGATTGTAGAGCGCCATACTTACTATGTCAGCTCCATAAAAATTAATGGGGCAGCCCGACCATGCTTGATCGGCTGCTCCACTCATATCGGGGAGCGACGAGGGGTCTGACAAGGGTACATTGGACCCCCCGTTATCACGATCTTTGGGGGTCTCATCACTGAGACTTCCACCGATCGTGGGAAAACCCCTTTAAGGTGGCAGACACCCAAAACTTGCAAGTATCTGAAAGTGTTCTCTAATTTTGATCAGTGTTCTTTTACATTTAGCTTATCTTTCTGCTGTGCTTTAAAATATATACAATTTATGAAAAAAATGTATTATGAAATACAATATGAAATACATGGACATTACATTAATGGGGGGCTCTGCTGGACATCATAGTAATAGGAGGGGCTGCTGTGGACATTTCATTCTTGAGGGGAACCTACTAGACATTTTATTAGAGAGTAGCGGCAGCATTTCCCACCCTAGGCCTTTAGAGTCAATACGTTTTCCCATTTTTTCGTGGTAAAATTAGGAGACTCGGCTTATACCTGGGTCGGCTTATACTCGAGTATATACTGTATACAATTTATGAAATAACATTAAAATTCTCCTATTTTAGTCATGTTATTATATATTCACACAATGAACTTGACAGTGATTGGTCATCCAAATAAAAATAAAAAATAATAAAACAAGTTAGAATTTTAGGTGGAAATTCTGACAAATTCCTCCTCCCCACATCTAGTGCTGTAGTAGTAAATTAGGTCGAGCTTCTGAGCAGACGTGGCTCTTCTCCCATGGTGCTCCAGGGCATTCAGTCTGATACATAACACTACTCTTCGTACTGTAAGTCTTCCATACTGTGCGTTCCAAAAATACTGTGGACAGATCTTCCCTGAGGCACCCTGAGTTAATGCGACATAAAACATACACTCACCAGGGCAGTCGAGAGACCTGAGTACCAGCTCAGCTAATAATCCCCCTGTGATTTATGGGGAATGTTATATATGCACTCATGTGGGGGAGATATATCATCCAACATCAACGACATGAGGATCTGAGGCACTTCTCATACCTTGCTATGTCCTACCACAGCTCCACCAGTGGTCACACAGGTGCACCAATAACCCAATAGTGCAAGGTGCCTGATACCTGAAATGCCTCCTAGACCCCCACCTGGTTTTCACACACCCCTTTCTCATATGATATATTTCCTATACATCATACCTCATCCAGGAACAAGGTACAGCAAGCCTTGAAAGCCCTCTGAAAATAGTACAGATTCCTCTCGCCCGGGGACCCTAAGGCATCCAGGGCCAACAGGTGAGCGATCTGTAGAGAGCAAAAGGTACAGATATATAAATCGTGTGTTCCTCAATGAGGCTTTCCCTTTCAAATGTACATCATATATAGAATCCTATCAAGGGATAAATAGGTGTGTATATACATAAGTGATAGGTCCCTCGTCATCTCATCATCTTCTAGTAGGGTCAGGTTTATCTAAGGTGACAACCAGTCTAACGGCTTACAGAGTCATTCATTACAACGATCAAACCCCCACATTACACATAAACCACTAAGCCATTCCTTTTCACTGGTGGGTTCACTGGTGGCCATACCATATCTCAAAGTTATGGTCTGTTAGCTAAAGAAGATCCTCCATCAGCTAAATCCAACAATCAATCTAATAAGTGAGCTATGGATTTGTAAGATTCTGATATTTGGTGTTTGGTTTTACGAACAATTCTTGGTGAAGATCATGAAGAACTTCAGTTAATGGCCCAGTAGATCCATTTCAAAATCTCTAAACTTCATAGTCTGACACAGTCCAGGGTCAGAACCGGAATTTAGTCAACAGTTCTCAGCCTTGCAGGAAAAGGTGGAGCAAGGATGATACAATGGTCTACAGTATGGTACCACGTAGGGCTACTTACTTGGTGCTTGTCATGTAGAACTAGTGATGGACTTCAAGGAAAGTGTGGAGATGGACATACACTCAAGATACACCCAAGATCACTCATTAGTGAGGTAGAGTCACAATCGTGAGAAAGTCCTCGGACATCACCAGACACCTCAGAGAGGAGCTTATCTCTCTGTAGAATGTCTAAAGCTATCATTTTAAACCCTTCATTAGCCTGTCACTTGCTGTCATGGAAGACTTAGGCCACCACCACACAAGTGATCGAGAAAAAATTACTAGGTTCAGACAACATATATCTGTGGTCTAGGACAGTTTATGCGATGGACTTCCCAAAGGCTTTGTTTAAGGCTATAGAACAATGGTGTGTTTTATCTCTCTGGGCTACTTGAACATCCATACCTAACCCAATCTTTCCCTCTAAGGAAGGTGGTCCTCTCCATAGTTACTATGGTACACTGGTCTTTTTTTGCTCTCAGTCACTAACGTTGGTGTATATTGGTCTATGGTCTTTCATAACTACCTGTGACTGGTTCCATGGGGACACTAGTACCATCATTCCTTAATGGAAATCCGGAGATCTGTGTGTTGGTTTATTGTATTCAAAGATAAGGGACATAATGCTTATGGTCGAAACCCAATATTGGCCTCCTTGGCTTCTTCTATGGTTTGGTTGCCTTTGGTACCAATAACAAAGTTCTCACTACAACACTTCTACAATGTAGCCTCTATGTGTGGTTTCAGATACTCCCTGAATTGGATAAGGAGGTGAATGATATATAATACCACCTGCTAATGCTGTGTATGTTCAGTCTACTGTTTCTGTATACCATAAATACCCAACTGAGTAAAATTGCTCCATCTATGGGGACTTTGTGATGCCAAGTTAGAAAGATTTTAGGTCGTTGGCTTGAATTTTTTTTGTAGTATCTACAACTGTAGGACATGCTTGGACCTTAAGTCCCCTAGAAGCAAGCCGGCCACAGTTATGTGAGGATTTTCCAGAAAGCCATAATAATAAGGAGAGTCCTATCTGTACTCCTCGTTTTATCATTACTGTCCTGACACTCCTACATCAGGTCGCAGGGTAAAAAAAAAAGAGGGAATTTTACGAATGCAGCAGATGTCAAACTGTTCTGTCTTGAACAGGAATTCATCACCCAAGGCAGAGAAAAAACTTAACCCGCCAAAAGCCATGCAGCAGCAGCATGATATAGGGTGAATGATGTATTATCCGAGGCTTTCTCAGGAATTCTCAACATTAGATTTTTCGACCAAATTATTACTTTTCTTTATTTGTTTTCGTTACCGTGAAAGATTCTTATTTTGCAAGAAACGGTCAAGTCTTTGAAGATGAGCCGTGGTATCTAAGCCTATTATGACTTATGATATGTTCGTCATTAAGAGTCCTTATTCTAAAATTCCTACCATTTAGTCTATACATTTCAAATTGAGTCCTATGTATCCCTATGTGACTATGAGAAACCCCAGTTTGGTGGTCTGATCTTGGAGTAATATTTTACTTCTCTACAACTATGTAGAGGAGATGTTTGAGGAACCAATAACCAGCTAAAGCTACATAGGAGCTTATTTTATTAGATGAAAAATATTGGTAAAGTTTGACAAACCCTTTAGACCAGTGACGGCCAACCTTTTAGACGCCGAGTGCCCAAACTACAACCAATACCGGCATATTTTTCGCAAAGTGTCAAAGCCATAAATTGTATAGGCACCTGAGGACACCAATACAGTACAAAGAAGCAGAAGAAGTTTGGATCATCATTGTAGCTTCCTTCTAGGGTCCTGGGCTGCCTGGGATTCCAAGAGGCGTTGAGTCCTGTCTGGTGAACCCTGTCCTGGGGTGATGGCACGGGTGCCCATATAGAGGGCTCTGAGTGCCACCTCTGGCACCAGTGCCATAGGTTCGCCACCACTGCTTTAGACCAAGCAGTTATTGTTCACCCAGTGGCATCATGCAAGCCACCTCGACGTGAAGCCAACTGCTGGAAAGTGGATGGGAAGGAGAACCTTATACCGAAGTCAACCCTCAACCCGAAGTCAACCAAATGGTGTCAATCTATACAATCCTGTCTTCCTTATAAGTCTTCAGTTCTCAAGTTTAAAGTTTATTGTCTTTCCAAGGTTTCAAAATATATTGAACACTCAATCAGGTCATCGATACTAGACGACTTGAAAAATGGGGTCGAAAAACTTGGGTGCAAACTTTGGACAATGATTGATATTTCTACGTTACTTCTTTAAGAGTGTTCTCCAAGTACACTGATATTCAAAAACATTGACCAAAAGACATTTGGAATAAGGCAAGTGGACATCAGATTGGTCAGGAGGACTAGAAGACTAAGTCGAAGAATGACCATTGACTGCATCCCTAAGAAAAACAATGACCATATAGTTGTAGAGTTTTTGAAGACCTTAGTCAAACTTAACGAGTCGAGGCAGTACACCCTCGGTATAGACGTGAGTTGAAATAAGGTTCTTTGACTTACTGGCCGTCATCCAGTTGTAAGAGAAGCAGATCATTCACCTTGTGTTTGATATCAGGAAACCCTTCTGAAATGATTCCAAGTACCTCCTCAAACATATACACCCATCAGAACCATGAATAAAAAACTTCCTTTTATCACTTCAACTCTCAGTGACCTATTGCATCAGATGTAGTTATTATAGGAACGTTCATGTGAAAAGCCCTTCAACATCCGTACCATTCAAGAGTTGACTCCAAAATTCCAACTCAAGAATCATAAAAGAAGATGGGTAGGCCAAAAAAAAAAGGAAAAAAGTTCTCCAACCCCAAATGGATTAGCGGTGTGTCTGAACAAACAGGGGTCCATCTCTCCAGATGACCTTGTCTACACTGTATATATCTCTTTTAGTATAAAGATTGTTTGCTATAGCATTAATAGCAAAGCCACCAATGAGATATCACTCCAAACACGGTAATACGGTAACGGTAGAAAAACAGTAACAATGTTTTGAACTTTTGACTTTCTGGCTCCACATCTCACCATCCACTACAGCTTTGAATAAGAACCCAATCATTAAACAGGCAATCATCTTAGCCGTCTGGTAACTATTTACCATATATTAAGAAATATGCAAATACATTTTCCAGGGTGGGATAAGGAAAACATTGCCCCTTTTTGGTACCTGGTAAGGCAGCCCCCTTACCATCAAGCATGACTTTCAAGAAGCCTTATGACATGACATGATGATTAAACTAGACCAATATATCTATTCCAGAAAGAACATATTCCCAACTGTAGACAGCACTGTTTGCATATTTCCCAGAATCCCCTGGTGGAGCTTCAATGACTATAAGTTTTTACACGCCTATAAGGCAGCCTTAATTGGCAAAGTCTCTGTAAGAAGAACTCTCACTTCCTGACCCTAGTTAATAGCCTCCATTTTCCTACACGGTACTGATGAGATGCAACCACACACAAACAGTGCTGTCTACATTTGGGAATCTGTCCTAATGGAATAGATATACTGCAGGGGCATAACTACAGGTGGCTGGGCCCCATAGCAGACTTTTGCATGGGGCCCCCTTCCCCAAAAAATATACATATTTGTACACTTACATATGTTTATATAGTCATACACATTTATGTACTGTTACACATCTACACATATTTATGCACTAATACATACAGTATATGCACATCGTATACCCATGTACTACATACACTATTTACACATAAAATACACAAGCATATAGTATATATACACATCGTATTATTACATATACCGTATATACACACACACCATAAATACACACTTTTTCACAATATAAACACACGTACATACAGTTTATATGCACCATATATACATACAGTACTATATTGTGGGCAGCACGGTGGCTTAGTAGTTAGCATTACAGCCTTGCAGCACTGGGGACCTGGGTTGAAGTCCCAGGGTCAACATCTGCAAAGAGTTTGTATGTTCTCTCTGTGTTTATGTGGGTTTCCTTCAGGTCCTCCGGTTTCCTCCCACACTCCAAAACATACTGGTAGGTTGATTCGATTGTGAGCCCCATTGGGGACAGGGACTGATTTGGCAAGTTCTGTGCAGCGCTGCGTAATCTGTGTGCGCTATATAAATAATGGAATTATTATTATACATATAGCAAATGCACACACATATAGTATATACACATATAAATAATGTCAACATCACATATACACACACATACAGTATATATGTACCATATGCATCCCTACATTTATACCCTCATACACATATATGTATGTACTCACTGGGGGTCATTTACTAAGGGCCCGATTCGCGTTTTCCCGACGTGTTACCCGAATATTTCCGATTTGCGCCGATTTTCCCTGAATTGCCCCGGGATTTTGGCGCAACCGATCGGATTGTGGCTTATCGGCGCCGGCATGCACACGACGGAAATCGGGGGGCATGGCCGAACGAAAACCCGACGGAATTGGAAAAACTGCCACATTTAAAACAAATGTGTCGCGAAAATTGCACTTACCTTCACTCAGCCCGGCTCGGTGTATTCCAGTGCGTTCCGATGCTCTTCAGCGCAGCAGCGCCACCTGGTGGACGGCGGAGGAATTACCTTAATAAATCCCGGCCGGACCCGAATCCAGCGCAGAGAACGCGCCGCTGGATCGCGAATGGACCGGGTAAGTAAATCTGCCCCAATGTCTGCCAGATTTCACACACTGTGAATGGTGCTCATCTTCCATTCTTCAGTGTAGCAGGTCGGATGACTGGGCCCCTGACATCTCAGGCCCCATAGCGGCTGCTATGGCTGCTACCACTGTAGTTACACCCCTGATATACTGGTTTGGTTTAATCCTGATCAGGGGGCTGCCTTTAAAGGTAGTAAAAAGAGGTGTGGTTTTCCTTGTACAAAACATAATAATTCATTGTATTTTTATTTAAAGTATTTTTCAAATGGAAAGAAGTAGACAGAATTAAATCGGATGTAAATTGTACATTGGTACCTTGCAAGAATTACTGTAATGTAAAGAAATGTACAGTATAATAGGTGTTAGGTAGCTAATTATAGTATAACAATATGTAAGTTACAGCAATAGCAGTAAATCTAATATTGGATCAAACTAGGGTCGGCTCCAGATATCAGTAGGCCCCTGGGCAGCAGAGCCTCAGTGGGCCCCTTTGCCGTGAACTCATATGGTGGAATAAAAAATTCAGAAGCTAACTAAAATATTTTCTAGTTCATTATTCCCAATCAGGCCTGTCATGGTTATTTTATACAGTGGGCAGTCCCCTCATAGTTTACCTATATACAGCCCCCCCCCCGGGTCTTGATATACAGCCCCCCCCCCCCCCCCTCCCCAAGCACTGTCAGACTGTGTACCCCCCCCCCCCCCCCCCAGCAGCTTTGGGCCTCGGCATCAAGCCAGAGCCTATACTTACTTATACAGACTACAGCAAAAATCTGTCCCTTGTTGACAATACACTGAAGTTTTGTAATACAAAACTGAACTTAAAGAGGACCTGTCACCCTAAATAATCTCTGTAGGAGCTGCTTACTAAAGTAAGCAGCTCCCTAGCCCTACCCCAGTAATAACAGTGTTAAATCGCTAGCTTTATCAGAACATACCGGTAAAGCTAGCAAACATTGCACTAAATAGCTGCCCATTCAGGAGGGGGCGGTCCTAAGCGCTTCCCTCTACTTAGCTTATCACCCGGACCGCTCCTCCCACACTATATGCCGGTAGTTACTGGCAGTCTTCATGTAGCAGTTACCACCTCCTCGGACTACCCCCTCATGAATACGCCGGGCTGCTGTAAGTTTGGTCCGGCGTTTGGGTGGCTATGTAGTGTAGTGTGTTCTAGCTTTATCGGTATGTTCCGATAAAGCTAGCGATTCAACACTGCTATTACTGGGGTAGGGCTAGGAAGTAAGCAGCTCCTAGAGGGATTATTTAGGTTGACAAGTCTTCTAACTACTTACATGGCTTCAACCTCTGATAAAAAATAAGTTTTTGTATCTGAATGGGCCTAGAAAGCATAATTCAGCCACAATCTAGTATATTCTCATAGTATGCAAAGCATATTAACGCACAAGTAATGGAATTCTTTTCTGTTTAATCCATACAGTTGTATCCTCCTGGGCCATGCTGGTGAGCTCCCTGCTGGCATATCTGTCCATTAAGCTCTTCTGAGAATATCCAATTCAGTGAGATATGGAAGAAAGAGATATTGAGATTAATTTGTAACTAATTCTTTATACTCAGGGACTTAATTTATTTTATCGATCTTCCTACAATTATTCATCCACACTAGACTATGACATGGCTCCTTTAAATTCACACAAATCTGTTGCCAGACAACTTATAATGTAAACTTATAATGTAAATGCTCCATATTGTGCTAAGAGTCTTTGATAGCATATTAGGTTTCTTCATAAATAACTTGTTTGTTAGCTCTCACAGTTTATAAAATAAATATATTTTAACATATGATCTTACTGGTGCATGTGTTACTGATCTTTGTATCATATAACTGTAGAAAATAAAGTGCATAACGTAGATATAGCCTGTTTATTTTGATCTCATGACTTCTAATACCTTAGCGTGTTTGCTAGTTTTTTGACTGATCTTTGCCTTGAATCAAATTGTCTAAATAGTTCCAAAATATCTCCTTAGTATGTGACTACCTCTCCTTTATGACTTCATATACTACTGATTCTGCACCTACGATGGTCAGGATACACAATAAAGGATAATTGTTTACCTGGTTTTCCCTTTTTCTAGGAGATTTTTAGGCCACTGAAAAATATTTTTTCTGGGCCTTTATTTTTATGAAAGCTTTCTGTTTATCCTGTGCTGTTATCATTTTTTCCTTATTGACATTGAAAGTTAACTTCACAAATTCAGTTTGCTTTAATATCATCTCATTTCTTATAACTTTTTCTTGCTGCCTAAAACCTACTCTAATAAAATTATATTTCTTAACTAGTACACCTTTTAAGTACACTTTTAGGGCATCCCATACCATACATATATATCAGGTAACCTGTAATTGATCCCCCAAAAATCTGATATCAGTCCCATGATTTTCGTTTTATCTTCCAGTAAATTTTAACACCTTCGAAGCCTGGATCTTCTTGGGCTCATTAGCAGAATTTTAAAAGCCTTTAAAAAAAAAAACAAAAAAAAACAGAGCATAAGAAGCTAAAAGAAGAGCAGATCCTGGCAGAGGGGGCACAGACTAATAAGTCACGTGCGGGCTGCGGCGCTAAGACTTGCCTGGTGGCACTCCCGCAGCAGCCGGCTGCTCTGGTTGGACCAGGGTTGGAAGTGGCCCCTGAAACAGAGGTTCAACCTGGGTGTCACACGCTGGCACCCCCGACACAAAAGAGCTCAGTTGTGGTAGCAGCAGAGAAGAGCCCCTTCTCCCATAACGATCTGGGGGCTCATTCACTAAAAATTACACAGCCCCTGGGGGTCTCACAACCATCCACCTCATGTGCCCACCCATACTACAGCACAGGGGAGAGTGCTGCGCCCAGGGTGGGGAGATCTGAATGTGGGGCGCCCAATACCACAGCAGCCCCATCCATGCCCGCACAGTGGGCAGATCCCCACGAGCACCCCCACTCACCAGTTCTCTGGTCATCACAGGAGGGGGACTGGCCCTCCACACCGACCCGGGGATCTCCAGCAGCCATGCTGACATCTTCCTCTCTTCCACCTAGTGGACCGCAGGGATCTGTGGGAATGAATCCTGTCATGTCTCCATACTCAGATGGCTCTTCTCTCTCACCTCAGCGGCAGCACATGTTGCTAGCACAAGAATATTCATCAGGCATGTTGGCACAGGAGATGGGGGCTCTAGCAGAATTACGAGCTCTTCACACACATCTCCGATCTATCCCTACTAGGGAGGACATGGAAAGTTACGTGGCCAGATTGGAGCAGTCGTACGCTGCGGAATTGGGAGTGGTGCGAGAGGAGGTCCAGAGAGTTGCTGCCAGAGTGTCCACTGTGGAAGACAGTACTTCTACCCTTATCAATCGTGTGGAGACCCACGAAACTATGTTAGCTACGCATACATTCCAGCTCCAATTTCTGGCAGATCAACTGGATGACACGGAAAACAGGGGTCGCCGCAATAACATTAGAATTCGTGGCCTGCCTGAAACAGTGGATAACTCCAGTCTACACAATACTTTACAGCTAATCTTCAACTCCTTACTGGAGGTCCCAGCAGAGACGCATCTGGAACTGGACAGAGCACACCGATCCTTGCAAGCCAAACCCGCTGCTCTGGACCCACCGAGGGATGTCATCTGCAGAGTACATAAATATCAAATAAAGGACGCCATTATGTCCAAAGCTAGAGAAGCTGGAGAGGTTGTCTACAGGGGTACACGTATACAGTTACTCCCAGACCTATCTCGTCTCACTTTACTTAAACGTAAAGCCCTAAAACCATTCATGGAGGAATTGAGAAAAAGAAACATCCCATACTCTTGGGGGTTCCCATTCCGACTACAGATTCGCCATGCAGATAGGAGATACACCCTGCAACATCCGGTGGATGTCCCGGGTCTGTCCGCAGCTTTGGGTTTTCCCGCACCGGCCATTACTGAATGGCCAAGGCTCCCCATTCCAGAGGGCCTTGGAGGCAATGCTCCACCTCCGCCGCTCCCGGCTAGACCCCCGCGGCGAGGAGGTCGAAGGGGCCAAAGAGATCGTGCGGCTCCTCCACATCAAGCTCCGCAAATGCAGAGATTTGTTCGCCCGCAAGAGGATCGGTAATTGGGTCTCTCAAAACCTGTTCATTATTTCCCTACCATGGTTATAACTCACTCTCCTTATCACTCGATTGGAAAAGTGGGGAAATGTAGTAATCTATCTGCTGTATTTCACCTGTCATATTATAGCCATGGGGGGATCAACCGATTTGTTCATACGAATTTAGTTGCCTTTGTATGTCTCCTTAATGGGTCCAAATGCCTATTTGTGTTGGATACGTTGTCAGTTCTTGTTTCAGCCAGTTAAATCAGAAACAGCTTCCAAGAGGGATCTACAGGATCTGTGTGTCTCCTTCCTAGTTGGACGCTTCCCCCCAGGGGTTTCCGCGCATAACTTAAGATACGCGTGTAGTTACATTGTAACCCAATTTAAAATTGGTTATTCTATTATTTGTAATTCGTCTTTTCTTGTGTCCTATCTATTCTTTGTCTCTGTGTATTGTCTTAGAACGATTGCGGTTTGAGTGTTGTTTCTTTGCTTATCCCCTTTATTCTACTGCTCTCTTGCTGGGCTTACTTACTTATTTGTCTAAGGGGATCCCTCCCCAGGTTACATCGTACGATATCATTATGAACAGCTTGAGATTGGCATTCTGCTCCTTCAATGTGAAAGGTCTTAATGCACAAGCAAAAAGAGGCCAAATTCTGTATCGACTTAGCAAACAGAAAATACTGATAGCCCTCTTTCAGGAAACTCATTTTGTAGCTAATGCTGTACCCACGTGCCCGACAAATTTATATTCCAAGTGGTACCATTGCCCGAACCCAGAGCGGAAGGCTGGGGGGGTCTCAGTAGCTTTTCACAAGTCCCTACAATTCACACTGCTAGACTCTAAATTTGATCCAGAAGGTAGATATATGTTTCTGAAGATCAACTTGAGAGGATTTGTTTTTACTGTCGCTAATGCATATTTTCCAAATTCTAACCAGACATCCTTTGGTGTAGCGTTGCTTCGCTTGCTGTCGGACTTCGCAGATGGTTCAGACATCATCTTGGGTGGAGACTTTAACATGGTAATGGACGTAGAAAGCTTTCTGTTTATCCTGTGCTGTTATCATTTTTTCCTTATTGACATTGAAAGTTAACTTCACAAATTCAGTTTGCTTTAATATCATCTCATTTCTTATAACTTTTTCTTGCTGCCTAAAACCTACTCTAATAAAATTATATTTCTTAACTAGTACACCTTTTAAGTACACTTTTAGGGCATCCCATACGATAAATATATCAGGTAACCTGTAATTGATCCCCCAAAAATCTGATATCAGTCCCATGATTTTCTTTTTGTCTTCCAGTAAATTTTAACACCTTCGAAGCCTGGAGCTTCTTGGGCTCATTAGCAGAATTTTAAAAGCCTTTAAAAAAAAACAAAAACAAACCAGAGCATAAGAAGCTAAAAGAAGAGCAGATCCTGGCAGAGGGGGCACAGACTAATAAGTCATTGTGATTGGTTAACAATCATTCATCCTGGTGGTAGATTTTTAGGGGTTTTCCTATGAAAGAAAAAACTCACATCTCAATCCCCTAGTGATGTTAACACAATAAAGATCACTTTAACCCCTTGCTTTACAATGTTACTCAGTTTTATTGCTTTTTTAGCTCCTATCACTCTCTATGATGCTCAGTGCAAAATCCCAGGGTGTGGGCGGGGCCTTTCTAGCATGCAAATTATGACTCATCTAGTTTTGTGAGGTGACAATGTGGTTAGATTATTGGGGTACAAGGTGTATATGCACTTTCATCTGGCTTCTGACATTGTACTAACAGACTGACACAGAGAGAGATGAGACGGATCAAAGATGCATTAGATCCATTAGATGCCTATTACAGAGTCAGCTCTGCTACATCTCTGTTCTCAGTCTCACAGGTATGTGCCTGCATTCCCCTTCCCCCGGATCACTTATCTCCTTGTAGTTTGCAGCTTGTCTCTCCTCACAATCTCCTGCCAGGAAGTGAATCAGTGGGAAGATTTACTTACCCTGGTCCTTCGCCATCCAGGGAGCGTTCTGTGGGATTGATTCGGGGTCATTCTGTTGATTCCACTAGCCGTTCCTTCGATGTCCACCAGGTGTCTTTGCTGCGCTGAAGTTCATCGGAATGCACTGAAGTACACCAAGCCGGGCCAGGTGCAGGTAAGTGCGTGTCCAACTACACTTTTTTTTTAAATGCGGCAGTTTCTCTGAATCTGTCGGGTTTTCGTTCTGGCACGCCCCCGATTTCCGTCGCATGCACACCAGCGCCGATGCGCCACAATACGATCGTCTGCGCCAAAAACCTGGGGCAATTCAGGGAAAATCGGCGCAGAACGAAATAATTTGGGTAACCCGCCTAAAAACGCGATTCGGGCCCTTAGTAAATGACCCCCAGTGTCTGTGTCTCTGAGCTCCGATGCTAGGACTGCAGGGGGCGTGGCTACAGGCACAAGGCACAGAAATCTCATCTGCATGATCTCACACAGAAATCCAAGATGGCGACCCGACCCTAAGTCTGAAGTTACAGGGTCGGATCCAGGGGCAACTGAAATTGTGTACAGCAAGACTGATGGAGACAGGTTGGACTCTGATGGGGAAATAAGGTATATCCGAGGGTAGGTTGCTACTATCTACCTTATTCCTATAGTGTCCCTGTCTAATCTTTTTATTTGGCAGAAGCAGATAAAAATCTTCTCTTATATTTATGCAAATGATCAGCAGAGCCTACTGGGGCATGGAGCGGGAGCAAAGGCCCCAGTGGCCTGTGTTGAACCTGCCTACCAGCGCGTATTCAGCATGCTCCTTCCTGCAGCTGCACACCCTCATCTGCGAAGCCACAGATCTGTGGTCAAGTCAAATATTCATGATCCTCCAAAACTGTATAAAGAACCAAGGCTAGAGCATTTACCAATTATAGACAGAAAGTGCTGTAATAATATAAAACATAATTTTAATAAGTAAACCTTAAAATGAGACTTAACACGCCGTCAGCATTCCATACCGGAAAAACAAGAACAAAAATGACAATCATGGCTGGATGGCCATAAATACAGTACATAGGTGTAACCAAACCATATGCAAGACTGACCAGCAGACAGAAGGTCGAAATTGGGTTTAAGCCAATAATAATGGACATCTCTAGAGGGCCCTTATGTCTAGTAACTTGACCATGTCATGCCCACAAATTGACTCCCGCCCAAACTCATCCACAGAGCTGGATGCAATTTCTGAGCAAGATTCATCCGCTACCTTCATCAGGGGAAAAAGGAAACAATCATCTGGGTCTGCTGTATAGTATCGCATGGCTGATTCTAGCCTTTTTGCTGCCTGAGGCTAAACTTAAAAATGCTGCCTCCTTTCCGCCGCCGATGGGGCTACCTTACACACTAGTAGTCAGTGACACAGACATTAGTGACACCTAATCAGGAAGAGGACTTCTTTACGATTTCTCCCGACCGGTTTTTCTCTGCTGAATACACAGTCTTCTGCTCCATGCAGCACAACTCCACACTGTGCCACTCAACATACCACAGTCACTTACAGTATGATGGAGCGAGTTCCTAATATATATTATTCTCAAAACATGACTGAACAAACTATTCACCACATAAAACATCCTTTATATAGTCCCCCGAATAAATAATAGCATATACAGCACACACAATTTATTGGGTACCCTAATTTAATCATAACAGCCCCCACATACATACATATAAGGCCACCCAGTTTTATAAAAATCCAGCCCCTACATACCGCAGACAGTGGATAGAACCACACCACCACCTGTAGCACACAGTATACACAGCCTCCCTCCAGCATTGCACAGCCTCCCCCAGTGCGCACAGCCTCTTCTGTAATACAAAGCCTTGTACTCACCTTCAGGCTCCAGCCCCGGTGCTCCCCCACAGTGCCCTCTTTTATTCCCACCAGCAGCCGTGGCTCCTGTGTAGTTACACAGACGCTGATGTAATTGATTTTTCAGGTAATTCGGACTTGCCAGCCATTGGTGAGTCTGTACTACCGGCGGTGATATGCCACCACTAAAAGGGGTCAGCAACCTGCCTCCAACATCAGGGGACTTCATCGCTCCTCATGGCAGTTGCGGCCCTGGACACCACCACCAGTAGCTGTCAGGACTTGAAACAGTGGACTCCAGTGTCCCAGGCTGCAGCTCTACCAACTGAGCTATGTAGCTCTTTGGACAGTTCCAGTGCTGATCCTTGGCCTAGTTTTTGATCTTTTAGTTCCCAGTTCCTGTTTCCCTGGTTTTGCTTCACCCCCTTCCTTGATAGAACTTCCTATTTAAACTCAGCCTTACTTATACTTCCTTGCAAGATTATTTTGCTTCCAGCCTGTAATCTAGCATGTCTCCTTCTCTCCAACAACCACCAGCTATCTCCTGACTACGATACTTGCATGCCTGCTCAAAACTGACGCTATCTTCTGTGCTACGACCACCGGATTCTCTCTGACTATGATTCCTTCCTGCAATAACCCAAGTAAGTTTCAACACTTAGACTGTTAAAGCAGCACACAGTATACACAGCCTTCCAGCAGCATTGCACAGTCTCTCCCCAGTAGTATACACAGTCTCTCCCCCAGTAGTATACACAGCCTTTCTCCAGTATACAATGCCGCTTCCCCAGTATACACAACCAATCCCCAGTATACACAGCCTCTCCCCCACTAACATTGCCTCCTCGTGATAAATAACCATGAAACCCAAAAAAATAATAAACCTTGTACTCACCTTCAGCTCCCCAGCAGCCCACCAGCAGTAGTAGTATCAAGGGCTCAGATGTTATTACATTTGCAGGCTGTATGGAATTGCCAGTCATTGGCGTGTATACTAGCGGCAGCAATATGCAACACCTAAAAAGGGTCCGCAATCTGCCACCTGAGACGTGGACTTCATCACTTCTTATGGCAGTTACGGCCCTGGACAGTGGTCGCTCAAAACTAACGTGGGGCCCTTCAAATCATAAGCATGATGAAATTAAAATGAGACCTATGTAAACCAGGAGGGGGAGGGTACAACACCCTGTTAGCCAATCTGGGATTTCCCAGCAATCAGAAGATCCTCCCTCATTAGCATAAACCCAATCACGACAGCGGTTGACATATGCATCATATCCAGGTCATTAGCGGTGCTTAGGAGAGAGGGATGGGCTACATCTAGGAAATAAAACAAGGTCACCTGTAATCATTAACCCCTTAAGGACCAGGCCCTTTTTTATTTTTATTTATTTTTCCAAGAGCTGTGTGGCGGCTTATTTTCTGCGGCACAGCACAGTACTACTACTCCTATCCTGTATATATGGGCACAGCCCAGCACAGTACTACTCCTTTTATCTTGTATATATGGGCACAGCACAGTACTACTACATTGGGAGCGCTGTAGGAAGTAAATATAAGATTTTTATGGTTTTCATTGTCCCCCAGGCCTGATAAACATTAACACTTGGACAACCCGTTTAATCTTTAGCCTTCTATCTATCTGTTTGCTGTGTACAGACTTGATGAGGCTTAAAGGGAACCTATCAGCAGAAAGTTGCCTAATAAGCCACTACTAGTATGTTGTCAGGCAGCCAAACACCTTCCAGTGTGGTGTCATCATCCAGACAATCTTCTCTGCAGTGAGCTATAAACTGGTTGTATTGGGTCAAGGAGGCGGAGATTTTAACACTGAAGTCAAGCTCTCTTTTCCTCAGAAAGCCCCTCCACTGTAATTGATTGTTCTGTATCCAGAGACATCACTAACCAGATCTCCTGAAGTCCGAGAATTTAAAGTTTTAGCTCTGCTTTCAGTTTTCTTTTATATATCGCCTTCTGTGCCTATTTGCACGTCATAAAGCACATGTTATGTGGAAATAAGTTAACAAATGAAATTGTTAAATTGAAAATGTAAGTTATGTAACAGGATCATGTGCGCTTGCTCTTGGCACACAGATATGCAAGACCCTTCCAGGATGTTTAACCCCTTAAGGACCAGGCCCTTTTTCGTTTTTGCGTTTTTATTTTTCAACCCCCACCTGTAAAAATCTATAACTTTTTTATTTTTCCATGTACAGAGCTGTGTGACGGCTTATTTTTCTGCGTAACAAATAGCACTTCGTAGTGGTAGTATTCAATATTCCATGCTATGTACTGGGAACCGGGAAAAAAATTCTAAATGCAGTGAAAATGGTGAAAAAACACATTTGGGCCATTTCTTATGGGCTTGGTTTTTACAGCTTTAACTGTGCGCCCCAAATGACATGTCTACTTCATTCATTGGGTCAATACGATCACCGGGATACCAAATTTGTATAGGTTTTATAATGTTTTCATACATTTTCATACACAAAAATTAAAACCTCCTGTACAGAAAAAAAACCTTTTTCATACTTTAATGTACGGAGCTGTGGGTGGTGTAATTTTTTGTGTAATTTTTTGCGACTTTTTATGATGTTTTCAATGCTTCTATTTTTAGGACTGTACGACCCTTTGATCACTTTTTATAGAATTTTTTCTATTTTTCATAATGGCAAAAAAATGCCGTTTGCGACTTTGGGCACTATTTTCCATTACGGTGTTAAACGCAGTGAAAAACCATTACTATATTTTGATAGATCGGGCATTTTCGGACGCGTCGATACCTAATGTGTTTATGATTTTTACTGTATATTTATATTTATATCAGTTCTAGGGAAAGGGGGGTGATTTGAATTTTTATGTTTTTTTTAATAGAATTTTTTTTTTTTACTTTTTTTAATTTATTTTTTTTACTATTTTTCAGACTCCCTAGGGTAGTTTAACCCTAGGTTGTCTGATTGATCCTACCATACACTGCCTTACTACAGTATGGCAGTATATGGGGATTTTGCTCACCATCTATTATAATGTGCAAATCGCACATTATAATAGATAGCCGAGATCATGATAGCCTCGGATCTTTGTGTGATCCGAGGCTGTCATGACAACGGATCGCCACTCCCCGGTGATGTCACGGGGAGTGACGATCGGAGCCAAGATGGCGGCGCCCACGTGACGCCCCCGTCAGCCCTCTTCATACTCCCCCATGCGCAGCAAGACGTAAGGTTACGTCTTATTGCACTATGGGGTTAAAGATCCTCTACAGGTCCTTAAAGGAAACCTACCATTTGATTTGATGCATTATGAAGCAAACATACATTGAGAGTACTGTAGCTACACTGATGCAGAAACATATCTTGTTTGATCCCTGAAATGAGGGGTTTTGCTGAAAAAACTATTATAAAATTATGATAATGAGGCTCTGTTGCTCCTGTGGCTGCCCCGGTACATCTCCTGTTACCCTAATTATTCACTGCTTCAGAGAACTCGGTATTCACTGTGTTGTGTCTGGCAGGCAGAAGTGATCAATCACTGCATCATCCCCCAGCTGCTGTGTATGAGTCATTCAGTTCAGGTTGATTAGTCCTGTCTGGAAAGTTCAGGAAGCTCCGTGTTATGTGTTTAAGTAGGCAGCATGCAACCCAGCTTTCCCAAGGTCCTGAATTTTAAAATTGTTTGTTGAGCAGAACCACTCAGTTCAGGGAATAAACAAGATATGTTTCTGCATCAGTGTAGCTACAGCATTCTCAAGGTATGTTTACTTCAAAATGCATGAAATCAAATGGTAGATCAAAGAGGTAGATAGGTCGATGTCTTTACAGAATTATAAGTATAAATAGTGTGAAAATATCATATTTGGAAATCTCTTTTGTCTGCAGGTGGCTGGTGCTTGCTATTGCTATGTGTCGCTTCTACATGGAAAAAGGAACACACAAAGGGCTGTACAAGAGCATTCAGAAGACTCTGAAATTTTTCCAGACATTTGCTTTACTTGAGGTAAATCCCCTTTTCTGTGTTAATCTACATGATTGCATCTTCTCTTGAAGAATTACACTTTAAAACGGGTCACAGTATTTAACCCCCCGATTATTAAACCTAATATTGAGATGGGCTACCCTTCTATCTTCTAGGAAGATTTTGGATTGTGTCTATGATAATGAGAACCCATTGAGATAAAGTATAACTAATGTGGTCATATTGGGGGAAGACGATCGAGTTGAAGGTGGATTGTCATGTTGGGAGAGGATGGTCATGTTGAGAGAGGACGGTCATGTTGGGAGAGGACGGTCATGTTGGGAGAGGACGTATGGCAGTGTATGGGGATTTTGCTCACCATCTATTATAATGTGCAAATCGCACATTATAATAGATAGCCGAGATCATGATAGCCTCGGATCATGGCCTATGAGCTGCGCCTTCCTCCCACCATGCTCATCCCGAACTCCTTTCATGTCTCCCTGCTCAAGCCTGTCATCCTGAATCGCTTCTCCCAGCAAGTTCCTCCTCCCACTCCAGTGGCGGACTCCACCAACACCTATGAGGTAAAAGAGATCTTGGACATGAAGACAGTAAGGGATAAGCGTTTTTTCTTGGTTGACTGGAGGGGGTTTGGGCCAGAAGAGAGGGCGTGGGAGCCAGAGGACAATATATTGGATATTGATCTTCTGCAGAGACTCCTCCAGCCCCGGAGGGAGGGGAGGCTGAAGGGGGGGGGGTCACATCACAGGTCGCGGGCTCACCCGTGCTCCGCTGCCCCTGCCAGGGTGCCTCCAGCTCATCTCACCCATCCCAGCTCCTGGTTTGCTCCCCTCCGCTGTGCGCGTGCTTCCTCGACTGCTAGGGCACGCGCGTGGCAGCTTCTCCAGGTTTAAAGGGCCAGTGTGCCACTAATTGGCGCTGGCCATATTGCCTAATTCTACATAAGCCTGCCTCTTCCTGCCAGCACTGTCGGATCTTTGTGCCTCAAAGCCTGAGAGAAAGCTTCTTGGTGATTATTCCTGCGTTTCCTGTGCATTCCTACGTTTCCTGTGTGTTACCCAAGCTCCTCCGTGTGCCTGTGTTCCGTTCCCACCTGCTTGGACCTCCTGTTGCTGACCCCAGATTTGGACTTGACCTGGCATCTCTGCTGCCTGCCTTGACCCTGAGCCTGGACTTGACCCCGAGACTGTTTTCTGCTAAGATATCTCGACCTCGGCTGCCACCTCGGGCTAGTTGCCCCTGTGGAACGACCTGGTGGTATCCTGCCGCAGCAAGTCCAACCCGCTTTGCGGTGGGCTCTGGTGAAAACCAGGTGCCACTTAGACCAGGTGTTGGCTAGTTCCATCTCCCGCGATGGTCCAGAGGATCCACTGATCCTGACAATTATAGGTATGGGGAAGAATCTGGGGGTTTGTTTCCCTGGCATACGATGAGCTTTTTCCACCAAAAAGTTCTTGGATAGACCCTTGATCCGTAAACTCTCAGCAAACCAATTTTGATGAGACATTAAAGTCTCTGGCTCTAGTGCACCCTCAGGGAAGCCAGTTATCCGAAGATTAGCATGTTGTGACCTATCCTCCAGCTGTACAAAATTAAATCACTTTTCTTTAGGCATATTTTCAACAGCTTTCTTAGTGGTCTTTCTTTTTCTAACTCTTTGACCTGAAGTATTGTTGCCATGTTTCTCTAATTTTGACCATGTCATCTCTAAGTAGTGTTATTTCCGATCTTACTGCACTAACCTGTTTTATAAGTTTTACATAAGTTTTATGGCTACTTTTTGCATAATGGCCAGAAGTTTTGTCCTCCACTTGCTGTGGAGCATTTCACCCCCCCCCCCCCCCCTGTCTGACCCCTTGAATGACCCAGTGAATCCAATTGTATTGATGTCCTTTCCTTACTTGTCTTGTTTTGAAAGCAGTAAATTTCCACATTTTATCTTTTTTTCACAATGAAGAACTTTTACCCTCTGTTTTATCTTTTGGGGATTATAGTCTCATTGATTGTGATTTTGATTCTTTTGTACCATTTGGCAAAGAGATTTAAGGCAGCAGCACAAGTAACAGAAACTTAATAATGGTACATGCCCTTTTCTGTTTTTGCCTTCCTGTAGTCTTAAATACATATGTTTTGTTATTCATACAGCCAGAGGCACATGGTAATCTTATTCGCCCCTGCTGCCAGTCAAACAGTAGCCCACATCACATCATAGATGGGGCTACCACCAGCTGACGATGGCTGCTAACAACTTGTTCGGGTCCCCGCTTTGGCGCCGCACACAGGCGCAATGGTTCCTGTTAGCTCAGCTGTGAGCCGACTGTCACTCTCTAAGAGCGATGTGCAGCAACATTTGTATGTGTCATGTTCACGGGACCCAGTGCACCGTTGGCGCTCCCATATAGTGAGGCCATGCACATTGCTCCCTGAGAGTTTAGATAGTCGGCTGGCAGTGAGCTGGCTGGGTGCACAGCGCTGCCGCTATTCCATGAGTCAGCTACAGTCAGCTTTGAGCTGATTGTCTTTGGCTCCATGCTGTATGCAGATGTATTACTGGGGGTTTGGCGGCTGAATATTGATGTATTACTGGGGGGTTGGCGGTTGTATGCAGATGTATTACTGGGGGGTTGACGGCTGTATGTATATGTATTACTGGGGGGGTTGGCGGCTGTATGTAGATGTATTACTGGGAGGATAGTCAATAGTGAGCAGGAGGATCTGTATGTATGCTACATTCAGTGGGGGCCTCCACCAAACTTTGCTCCCAGGGGCCCCCACCAACCTTAATCCGGCCCTGGCCCACATTGATTATTAAAGTGTTTGAGCCAGTTTCCTGTCTGACTTTTTACTGAAAATAATGTGCAAACTGCTTGCACGTGCATTTAAGAAGTGTTTATGCCAGTTTTGTGTCACGATTGCACTGTTTCTGCCACAACACAAAATTATGCAGCTAATGGTACGTTCCAGGGCCATTTCGGTCTGTGCACCACGCTATATGGTAACACCCCATAGGGGAGCAACGGTCTTTAGCTATGACAGCCTCTGGTCTTTGTAAGACCTGAGGCTGTATAGCAGTGGTTCTCAACCTTTCTAATGCTGTGACCCCGCAATACAGTTCCTCATGTTGCGGTGACCCCAAACCATGTACAATAATATTGTATTTGTGCCAAAAAATGCAATAAAATCGTGGCTCCGATGGCTTTAGGCGACCCCTGTGTTTTGATCATTCGACCCCCGCCGGGGTTGCGACCCACAGGTTGAGAGCCACTGCTGTATAGCATCTGATCATTTGTTACAATGTGACATTGTAATACATGATCAGTACTGTAGTATGGCAGTATATGGTAGGATCAATCAGACAACTTAGGGTTATAAATATAGTGGAACACCAGCTCACCTTCCCATATCATGCGATACATGTGAGATCCGGCACGGGCCTCCTTTCTGCCAGGGTATATAAACTGTACAAATTAGGGTCACGGCCAAGCCAGGTTCCTGACACAAAATATCTTTATTTGGGTTACATCATCATGAATAATCCATAGAAGTAAAAAACATCAACGCGTTTGAGGCGGAACGCCTGACCTTAATCATGAACCCTTAAACCTATGTTTGTCATAATTAAGGGCAGGGGTTCCGCCCGAAACGCAATCAACATCTTTTACTTCTATGGATTATTGATCATGATGTAACCCAAATAAAGATATTTGGTGTCAGGAACATCGCTGGATGTTGACCTTATTTTGTACAACCTAGGGTTATAGGAACCTAGGGGGTCAGAAAAATATTAAAAATAAATAAATTCAAAAAACTCAAAATCAAAATTCAAATCACCTTAGAACTTATAAAAACGGAAAATAGCATCCAAAGTCAAATTTGCCACTGTTTCTCCGTTTTTCATTGTATAAAATTTTTTATAAAAGTGATCAAAATGATGTACAGTCCTCAAAATGGTAGCATTGAAAACATCATCCCATCTTGCAAAAAATTATACCACACACAGCTCCATACACGGAAGTATGAAAAAGTTATTAGTGCCAGGAGAATAAATTATTTTTTTGTATAGGAGGTTTTTTTTTTGTAAACGTATGAAAACATTATAAAATCTGTAAATTTGGTATCCCTGTGATAATATCAACCAAAAGAATAAAGGAGACTTGGGGTCCACAGGGAAAACCGTAAAATCCAAGCCCACAAGAAAATGGCTCAAATGCATTCTTTCACCAATTTCACTGCATTTAGAATTTTTTTCCTGCTTCCCATTACATGGCATGGGCTCTTATGTGTATACAATAGCGCTGTTACTCCCCCTGCACTACACACTGCCACTCAGTCTGAATACATGCTAAGAAGAGTATAGAGATTCTGTGCTCCCAGCTGCAGGCTCCCAGCTTGTAACCAGCAGCTGCACACGGCAGTCTCTGCAGCTAATGCTGTGGCGTGGTATAGAATTCCTAGCCCGCAGGCTGTTTAAGCCTGGGGCGGCAGGACTGGCAGTGTTCGCCTCCCCCTTCCCCTTTTGTTTTATTTCCTAATTAAATCCCTCCCCTCTGGTTCCCGTCCCCCGGGTTTTTTTTCTGTGCAGCCAATCAAGTGGCCAGGAAGTGCGCCTGGCCACTTGATGGCGCTAGCCCTGGGCTATTTAGCCCCGAGCGCGGAGCTAGTCTATTGGACTTGCTCCGCGCTCAAGAGATTCCGACCCGCCCACCCTTAGATACTGTTTTTCGTTTTTTTGTTAGGTATTTGCTAGGTGAAGTTTTTTGTTATGTATATTTATTTGCCAGTTTTGTTTTGTACATTGTTTGTGTTTTTAATGTGTTTTTTCACTGTTGTTTGTTGGTAGTCACAGCTCGGCCTGTGTGGAATCTGGACCCCCTCGGCTTACGTCGAAATCGCCTGTCGGACCAACAAGGACATGCCCCCGCGTAGGAGGGGCCAGGCATGCGAGGTGAATAATTCCGGAAGGGTCTGGGTCTTCCCACAGGTCAGTTTAATTTTGTAAATATTGTTAATTAATAAAGCTGTGGCCGACCTCCACTTTTTTCCCATCAGACAGCCTCATGTTTAGTTTTTTGTGCAGGGGACGGGTGGGGTTTATACCATTGGTTTGGTTTTATTGATACGGACAGTCCAGTTCACACTATGTGGATGAATTTACATGCTCTCATTGTACCGCGCTGTATCACAGAACTTCTGTCATTAATTGATCGGCGTCCTGCAGCGTGTTGACATACAGCTCTGATGGCTGATCGGGCAGGAGTAATGTGCGGCAAGCAAACTTCAGTGATATGAAATAATGTAAATAAAAACTCTTTTTTATTTTTATTAGTCCCTAACATGTACGATTCCTCTGTGCTGTGACATGCTATGTGCTGACAATATGCTTAGATTATCAGGGTACAGAGTATAGCTACACTTTCATTTAGTTTCTGTACAGTCTACTAATCTGACACATTGAAAAAAGAGATGAGACAGACCATGAGCGTCATGAGATAGATATAACTCACAATGGAGGAGATTTATCAATATAAAAAAAACTGGAGTAATTTACACCTGAAATGCTGGCCACCACATTTACTGAAGATTTTATTTTAGGATGTTTTCCAACTGTACTGTTGTCAGATTTTCTGCATTAGTATATGATTAAAATAATAATAATAATAATAATAAAAACTTATGTCTGTAGAATGTATAATGTAATTATGTTACCTTACACTTCTGGAACAGTGAGTATATGTATTGTAGAGATGCTAGAATGCACAAATCTGAAGAAGGAGATGTGACCTCCAACACGTCACAAACTATGCGAGCGCCGTATCTTCTAGATGCAACACATGTTTTTTCGTTAATTTTGTTACTTAAAGCTTGTGAATAGTCTCCTCAGCAACGAGTCAGAATGAATCTCCATTGGGAATTGTCTTGCTTTAACCCATGATTAAGAAATGGATGTTTATATTTTCAATTCAATGAAGATTTTTCGATTTAATGCTTTCGATTCTATACTATCTGAATGTGGTCATTTTACTTTTTTCTTATATTTGTTAATAACTTTGAATTGGAGAATTTGTTATTTTGTTATTTTTTGTTATTTTTTGTTTTGTTATTTAACCCCTTCCCACCGCAGCCCTTTTTTACGGTTTATTTTTTCACTTCCCACCTTTAAAAATCTATAACTTTTTCTTTTTCCAAGGACAGAGCTGTGTGATGGCTTGTTCTCTGTGTAACAAATTGCACTTCAAAATGGTGGTATTTAATATTCCCTGCCGTGTACTGGGAAGCAGGAAAAAAATTCCAAATGCAGTGAAATTGCTGAAAAAACATGAAATTTATTGTATTGGCCATATATTTGCATTGCTTTTTTCTCTTCATGTACTTATAGTTTTTTATGCAATAGACTCATGTACTTGTTACTGCATTGCTGTGCCATTTCTTTCACAATTGGTTCATTATGTCTTTTTAGGTGACCTCTGTCCATGGTCACCTGTTTCATGGTTCTGAGCATGCGCTTAGATTATTTAGACATATTTTGATATTTTCATTGGATTGTTAATTTACTTTGTAAAATATTGGATTTTATAATGGATTTGCAGTCGAGGGAACCAGTCCAACTCAGTTTTTTCTGGGAATTTGGATCCAGTATTGGAGGGAGTCATTGATTTCAAAAAAGTCTCAGGTGTATTGATTGTTTTACACAAGAGATTAACCCGCACTTGGTGGATTATTAAGAGCCTGGAAGAATATGTACGGTTGAATATTGCACCACGGGGAATAAGGGTCAAGATCTTCCCATCGTGGGAAGTTTACCAGAATTTTCATGGTACTTGGGAGAAGGGTCTCCTACAACGTTCTACAACTTAATACATTGGTCAAATTTGATTAAATGACTCTGGTGGTCCCCTTCCAAAATAAACTTAGGGGCATTATTGACAAATTAGAGAAAGAGGTGATCCAAAAGAAAAAAGATAAAATGTCACAAGATAGGTTTGAAAGAAACAGTAAGTATTTACAAGGGCAATGGGAGAAGAAGTGTACTCTCATATACTGTACTAGGAATGACACACAAACTGAACAATCATCCAGCAAGTTTTTTTTTTAAATCCACAGATGGGAGCGACGTGGAAGGCAGATCAGATGGGGGAGGATACCAGATGGAACAACAAGAATAAATCGAACATGGTCTAACCAACAGTGATAAAGGTGATTTCCAAATCATCAACTTAACTGATGGTCAACTTACTCAATCTTAAATTTCTGTTTTGAGCAGGTTTCCCCCCCCCCCCCCACCATCTTGATAAATTTAATAAAGGATATTTATCTTTATTACAGGCAACTTTCTTTCTGCATTATGTATCAACAACCTAATTTGGTTGACAGTTTAACACCTGATGATCAAAGGGTCTTCTCCTATTTAATGTAACTACCCCGGGAGAATGAACAGGACACCCATATAAGTGGGCACCAATTTATAGCACGTCTGCCATCCCAGATCAACCCTAATCTTGACTTGGTTCCTGCCCTTAATCTATTTTTCCAGAGTATGGTACATGATATCAAACAATTGCGAATTGACCATCAGAAAGGTACAAACCTCTCCAAGGAGGAACAACAAAGTATACGCTCTTTGAAAACCAATGATCAATTCATAATAAAGGTGGCGGACAAGGGGGGCAATATAGTTTTATGGCCAATAGATCTTCACGCGGCAGAAGCAAAACGGCAACTTGATAATAAATCATACCATTTTCCTGTACCATCTAACCCAAATGACATTATTAAGGACAAACTACACCATTTGTGAACATCTGGGACTCAGTATGGTACCTTGAACAAAAAAGAACTAAAATTTTTGACCACTAAACATTTGCTGGTCCCCACTTTTTAGGTATTTCCCAAATCTCTGACTTGCCACAAATCTCTGACTTCGACCCCGGGAGACCAATTGTGGCTGACATTGGAGGGATTTGTGAGAAACCGTGTATGTATTTAGATTTTTATTTACAACCGATGGCTCTGTGTTTACCCTCCTATGTCCGCAACTATATTGATCTTCTTACAAAATTGGAAAAAGTTGCCAGCAAATACGTATATTGTTACGTTGGATGTGGAGGCCCTTTATACTAATATAGCACACATTGATGGCTTTCGGGCTGTGGCACACATTTTTAATACCAACACTACGGGTGACCGCATGCATGACTTGTTTCTATTGGACCTCGATGAATTCGTCCTTAAACAGAACAGGTCTTAGCTGAGTTCCTGGATTCGCAGATTTCTGTTCAGAATGACAAGGCTGTTACCACTCTGTTTCATAAACAGATGGCTACAAATAGCCTTCTTCATTACGGAAGCTTTGAGCCACAGCATATCAAGATGGCATTCCAACAGACCAATTTTTATGCAATAAACGCAATTGTATGAGAGAACATGATTTCGATGAACATGCCCAGGAGCTGACTACCAGATTGAAAAATAGGGGGTACCCCAAAAATAATATTTCAAAGAGCTCATGACTCTTATCGACCATCATTATTACAACCACGTATTAAACCATTGTTGGATGTACCTAAATCAATGGGACGACATATGCCACCTCCTTTGAAGAAACTGGTTGTCTCACAGTCACTGTCAGCGTGCCAAAAATCTTTTGGGAGAGGACAAAGAATCAAGAGCACTTACCCGTGTGGCAACTGCTCTGTTTGTCCTTTGATACAAACCGGCAATACATTTTATGAACCTCTGACCGGAAATGAGTGGAAACTTTAAAACTACATAAATTGTAGAAATAAAAATGTAATTTATGCCCTGAAATGTCCTTGCAATAAACTATTCGTTGGACAAACTTCTCAAGAACTACACAAACTTGTACAGCAGCACTTGTTATAACTGCAGAGGCCCATTTTGACCAGGATAACCCATTATCCACAGTTGCTGCACATTATAGAACTTGTCACCAGGGAAGGACTCTTGGAACCAAGGTGATAGGTCTTGATTGGGTGAGACATAACCTCAGAGGAGGCAATATTACCCCGGCCTTACTTCGCAATGAAGCACAGTGGATTTTTAAATTGGATTGCCAAGCCCCAAAAGGCTTGAATGAGGTTCTTCTCTTCACTGGATTCTATAAACAATGAGCACATTTGGGATCAAGATCTGTATACAACTAACATCCGGGTAAGTGGCTCTTTAGAGTTATAACAAATTCTTCCTTTTGGGGGTACCATATATGTATATTTTTGATATGTGGGACTTCATACACATGTGTCTGCTTTGTTAGTTTTTTTGCATGTATCCTTTTTTTCGATTTCGCCTATTTGAAACATAAGTCATGGGTTTCAATGGAATAAAGACTGCATCCATACAGGTACACATATGCTTTTGTTACACCCCTTTAAATTTTGGGTGTTTTTGTCACTACTTTATTTGTATATTCAGCTCATTTTCTTTTTCGTTGTGGCACTATGTTTGGCACCTTTTGGGACCTCCTCCAACATGTTTATTCTGTGTCTTGGTCCCCTTTCTTACCTCCACACCCCTTTTTTTATCCTCTTTATTTTCTTTCATGTCTCTATTTCTCTTTGGGTTCATTTTGTACTTCTACAACTGTGCCGACACCCGGTATAGTATTTTATTATCATTTTCTTTCTAATTTTGTGCTTGTTTATTTTTAGTCTACGCTGCTATCCAGAGTTCTCCCTTTTGGACTACGTTGGTCCTCTGTCTCTGGTCTTGTGACTAAGAACATCATGATGACATCATACTGTTGCAATATTCAATTCTTTCCTCCATGTCTTTTGGAATACATGTCTTTACTTTGTAACATTGTTATTTATCATGCCCTGAAACAAAGGGATCCTTGCTGAGCTTTTTTGAATATATTTGAAAATGAGTTTATGACTATGGCTCTTCCCCGATGACGTTCGGGGGGCGGCGATCGTAATAAAGATGGCGGCGCCCGCGCGCCGCCCTCTTTTAAACGCAGCCGGTGACTTTGCCGGCGGCGTTGAAAGGGTTAATAGCCGCGATCGGTGCAAGCACCGACCACGGTTATTAGCGGTGGGGGTTTGCTGCAATATGCAACAACCCCCACCTCTGTATGAAGAGGACTCAGCCCGTGAGCCCTCTTCATACATCCCTTATACCTCTGCGCCGTAGAGCTTCGGCGCAGAGCGTTGAGGGGTTAATATAGGGGCTTATTTACTAAGGTCCTGCGGCTGTCTTTCCCTCTGGTTTTCCGATGTTTTCAGGGATCACGCCGGGGATTGTGCCGGGACCGGGCCGTCGGATGATCCGCCAGATTCGGACAACATGCGGGATTTAACATGTCAAATTGTGTCACAGGACATACACTCACATACACTGGGAAGAAGAAGGTGAACTACGGCGGACCTGAGCAGGGAAGTGACACATGCAGGATATCGGGTGCACGATCTTGATGAATCGCGCCGGACTTCATCCTCATTGGACAGTCCGGGTAAGGACCAACTAAGTAAATGTGCCCCATTGAGTTTAGTATTGGTCTACAAAGGCGCACGCGTGTGGTGTTAGCTTTCCCCGTACTAGTTCTCTTATGTGCACATGAACGATGTGCCTATATCGATGCAGGCGCTGTAAACCCTCCCAGGGTGACTTGCTTGTCTCTCTGGTGGGCATGCGCTACTTCACGTTTCCGTCCGTTTAGCTACTTCACGTAACATAGCTGCACAGGCACCACACTTCCCTCACCTGACATCAAGGTAACTCATCAATTATGTCTACATAAGTGGTATAACACCACCCTCAGTACCCCTAAGGAAGTCACGTATACGTGACGTAACATGTGGGGGGTCTTCACCCCCACCCTGCCCCCTCCCCTCTGTGATTTCCCGTCATTTATTGTTTGTCTTTATTGCAAGCTGTCTTGCCATTGTCACACATTTTGTATTGAGGTATTGTATGCAACTGTTCTTGCTATTTTCACACCATTCAGGATTTGCGTTTTACTTTGACAGGGGTTAGAATTCTCTAAAAAACAGGGGGATGTGGGTATTTGGGGTGATCCCTGGATATGGGGCTTTGGTCCTTCACTCATTGGGGAATATTGTGCTTTATGGCAGCACATTTTTATTGCTTCTATATTGTTTTTTGTGTCTCAGTATATCTTTTGTGATGACTAATAAAATTTATTGTATTGGCCATATATTTGCATTGCTTTTATCTCTTCATGTACTTATATGTTTTTATTTTATGCAATAGGCCCATGTACTTGTTACTGCATTGTTGTGCCGCTCCTTTCACAATTGGATAATTGTTACTTACATGCTTTGTACTGGGAAGCTGGAAAAAAATTCCAGATGCAGTGAAATTGGTGAAGAAACACATTTGCGCCATTTTCTTGTGGGCTTGGAGTTTACAGATTTCACTGTACACTACAAATGACATGTCTACTTTATCCTTAGGGTCGGTATGATCACAGAAATACCAAATATGTATAGGTTTTATAATTTTTTCATACATTTACAAAAATTAAAATCTCCTGTACAAAAAAAAATATTTATTTTGCCATATTCTGGTGCTAATAACTTTTTTATACTCTGGTGTACGGAGCTGTGGGTGATGCTATTTTTGCGACTTTTGATGAAGTTTTCAATGCTACCATTTTTAGGACCCTGAGAACTTTTGATTACTTTTTATAGAATTTTTAATATTTTTTTAAAATGTCAAAAAAGTGCCTATTTTCCGTTACGGGGTTAAACACAGTGAAAAACTGTTATTATATTTTGATAGATCGGGCATTTTCGGACGTGGAGATACCTAATGTGTTTTTGATTTTTACTGTTTATTTATATTTATATCAGTTCTAGGGAAAGGGGGATGATTTGAAGTTTTAGGTTTATTATTATATATTTTTTATTTACTTTTTTTATTTTTAATATTATTCAGACTGCCTAGGGTACTTTAATCCTCGGTTGTATAAATGATCCTATCATATACTGCCATACTACAGTATGGCAGACACACCCCCTTTTACAGAGGACATGCCCCTTTTTGTTGGAGTCTGAAAACAGGTCTATAACCTTCAGTAAATGTGGTGTACTGCATTTCAGGTGAAAATTATTCCAGCTTTTTGGTGTAGACAGATTTATAAATCTCTCTAAATTATCTTTAAATAGGGGTTTTCAATTCCATTGTTTCCTGGATGTATTTGTACTTTTCAAAGGTCTTTGTACCTCATCATTAAGTAATAACCATGTAAATGATTTATATGAATATATTGAACACCTGATATATGGATTTGCATGGTATAGGGTACAGGCAGTCCCCGGGTTACATACAAGATAAGGTTCATCGATTTGTTCTTAAGTTGAATTTGTATCTAAGTCGAAACTGTACATTTTATAATTGTAGCTCCAATTTTTTTTTGCCCCAGTGACAATTGGATTTTCAAAATTTTAGCTGCAATAGCACCAGGGATTATCAATTAAGCTTAATAACAGACACCTTACAGCTGATTATTGCAGCCTGGGACTAAAGTAAAGAGCATCCAGAGAGCTTCACCAGAGGCCACAGTGGGCAGAGGGGTCCAATTGTAACTAGGGGTCATGTGAAAGTTGGGTGTTCTTAAGTAGGGGACCGCCTGTATATGGTTTTATAAATGTTTTTAGAATATTACAATATATAGTGGAGTAGAAGGTAAGGTTTTTTTTTACTGAAAAAGCCCCATTTCATTTATATACTGGAGTAAAAAATAAACTTAGTACTTACTCCAATGCTCATTGCAGCTCCTCTCCCCTCTCAACTTATCAGCATAGGTAGAGATGGGTCTATCTCTTTGCCTGAGAACGTACTGATGACATCAAAGGAATTCACACAGGATGCTACACAGGGAGCAGAGAATAGGAGCTGCGGGGAGCACCAGAGTTAAATATGAGTATTCTTTTATTATAGATGCTCCCAAGTGTTTCATTGCTAGGGAGGCTGCTGAGAATTTCATTACTGGGGAGGCTTTTGGGGATTTCATTAGTGAGGAGAAGCTGCTGGGCATTTCATTTGTGAGAGGATGCTGTGGAGCGTTTTATTAGTGACAGGAAGCTGTTGGCCATTTCAATAGTGAGGGGGAGGCTGTTGGCCATTTCAATAGTGAGGGGAAGGCTGTTGGTCATTTCAATAGTGAGGGGGAGGCTGTTGGTCATTTCAATAGTGAGGGGAGGCTGCTGGCCATTTCATCAGTGGGTGGAGGCTGCTGGCCATTTCATCAGTGAGTGGAGACTGCTGGCCATTTCAATAGATAGGGGAGGCTGCTGGCCGCAGACTGCTTAAAGGACATCTACCACCAGGATAAGGATTGTAAACCAAGGACACTGACATACTGTTGTGTGCCCCTCTGAAAGGACCTACTTTTCTTTAAGCTTTTTATGCCTTTGATTTTAAGAAAAAAAAAGCTAAAGAAGCTAAAAGAAGAGCCAATCCTGCCTGAGGGGGCACACCCCAGTAAGTCAATGTACTTGGTTTACAATCCTTCATCCTGGTGGTAGATGTCCTTTAATAAATGTGGGCCAATAAGTTTTCCCAGTTTTTTTGTAGCAAAATTAGGTGCCTAGTCCATATATTTATGGTCTCTAAGATATACGTTTTTAAAATTGTGATAACATTTGTTACATTCTGTGTAATTTTTTATTTTTTATTTTATTGACCAATTAATTTTTTTTTTACAATACCATGTTCATTTCAAACCCCTCTATCCTGGAAATATACAGGGATTGCTATTTTAAGTACTTCCAAAGCACATATTATTCCTTTATTATTTCAATATATTTTTTAGTTTTCTTTAGTTTATTCATAAAGACTTTTCAAAGTCTGTACAGGTAATAATACTTAGCATATAGGTCAATTGTACAGAAAACTGACTACTACGTCAATATCCTTAAAGTGCTATTCCCATTTCAGCAAATGATTGTTATTGTTTTTTCTGATAAAAAGTTATACAATTTTCCAATATACTTTCTTGTATGGAAAGCTTCTATGTTTACTACTAGGGGACAGAAATCTGAGCCATGTGTTATAACGAGCCGTGCACCTGTGTTACCATGGTCAGATTTCTGTTCACTAGTAGTAGTAGTAGCTTTCCATACAATGATAGCATGCAGAGATCTAGAAAACTGTAAGGAATTCATAAAGAAAGTATTTTGAAAAACTGTATAACTTTTTATCATAAAAAGAATTACAGTAATTTGCTGTAATGGGAATACCACTTTAACTTTGGGGATGGACTCCCATCTTCTCTCTCAGTGCTGTATTAGGTGCTGGGACAGGGGACAAATGGGTGTTCCCGGCTGCCCGGAAGTTCATAGTCTAGCACTAAAGTCAAGCTCTTCCACCTTAAAGCTCCCCGCTGTGAGGAAAGTTTGTGATGTCCCTGGCATTCTCAGCTTATAGAAAGGCAGACAATGAGAGACCGAATAACGCTCATATGGGTCATTTATCTTATCTCTGTTTGTTTTTCCGTCTGCTTCTTTTGTAATTGATCAATCTCACTTTTACCTTGTGTTAAATGTTCTTTTTATTCAGATCCCTATTTTGAGACATAAGTTACAAATGTTGCACAAATGTCTCAAGTCACTTCTATCCATTTTCTAAGTTTTCCTTAAGTCTGGTTTTGTCTGGAGTTTTTCGTGCCAAAAAATGTTGCAAATTTTAGACAATTTGAAATTATAAATATCATTTAGCACATCTGGAATAGAAGATAAATGTGTCTCACTGACAAAAAACAAATGTCTGGTGGACAAAAAGGAGCAAAAATTGCAATGCGCCAAAAAAGTCTCAAAAAAGACAGAAAAAACGGGCAGAAAAATAAAGATATAGGGGGTCATTTACTAAGGGCCCGATTCGCGGTTTCCCGACGTGTTACCCGAATAATTCAATGATCACAAAATGTGACATTAAAGTCTACACATTTAATGACTTTGCCTTGAAATAATTACCTTATAATTTATCTCTCCTGGAATCTATAGCCTCTTTACAGAGGTTAAATATCAGTATATTTCTAATCAATATAGAGAACCCCATCCCTTTGGAAAAATAAAAGTGAGAAAAGTTATTGGGCAGTTTTTATGGAACAAAGTGTTATGTCCAATATTTCATATAGTGTATTCTTCCAACTAAAATATTATATCCCTTCTGCTTTCCTCCTCCTAAAAGTGGTTACAGTTTTTTCAGTTTTAATAACTTGATACATCCTCATACTTTGGATCAGTAGGATCATTGAGATACCAAATTTACTTATCAGGTTTTACAGGTTTTTTTTTAAGAAATGTAAAATCTTCTATAAAATAATCATTTGATTATTTTTTGTAATATCTGTTGTGATATGACATCTTTTTCATACTTTGGTGTTTGAAGCTATGTAATGTATCTTTTTTGTGGGATGAGCTGATGTTTTATATTTTACAATTTTGGGTACTGTATAATCTTTTTTAATAATTTTTTTCTGTATTTTATAAAAAAGTTTTTTTACCATTATGGCATTCATCACTTATTTAAGGGTTTTGCCCATGAAAGAAAGTTTTAATCCCCTAGTTATGTTTACATAGTAAAGATAATTTATAACCCCTTACATGCTAAGCAGACACTTCATGATTCCTCTGTGCTATGAGATGCTGTGTGCTGACAATGTGCTTAGATAGATGATCAGGGTACAGGGTTTAGCTTCACTTTCATTTGGCTTCTTAAGATTCTACTAGTATCTGACTCGGAGAAAGAGAGATAAGACAGATCAGAGTCATGAGATGCATATAAGACTGAATGAAAGCTCTGCTGCTTCACCTACGCAATAAAACACACAGTCAGCATTACTATGTAACCCCTACCCTTGGATCAAAAGCTTATCTTGTCTGTAGAGCTGCTGATGTCTCCTCTACATGCTTCTGTCAGAGAAGTACCTCTGTAGTGCTCTCTTCCACCTGCCTTTCCACCAGCAGTAAAAGGGAAGCTCTTCATCTCAGAGGAATCTGACGACCACATTCAGGAGTTTATGGTTGTATCCAGGGACAACCAAAATGTAAACACCAAGACTGATAAACAAATTATGTATTTTTGTAGCATTAAATTAGAGAAGTATTATTTTTTCTGAGTATATTTAAGAATTTTGTAAGGATTTCATCTCCCTACAAGCTTTACACTCCTAACCTAACCTAAATTAGTATATATATTTAAATCTACTTAAGAGCTTGAGGTATCAATTTACCTATGAGCAGACAATATTGGATAATATACCAATTTTTTTTTTGTAGTGTTTTTATCTTAAGTGCGTCTTTACAAAACTCAATATTCAGAAGCAGTATTGCCAAAGGAGACATACGGTAAATAAATTGGGAATGAAAGGTCATAAACATAATAATTTGTTAAAAGTTAAAAAGGATTTTGTTCCTCAGATATCCAATAATGACTGTATAGAACCTATTGAGGTTGTAATCAATCAGAGACCTTGTAAGCAGAAGTTGTTATATTAGATATTTAAGTAAGGGCCTAGAGATAACCTTTACAAGATGATATGAAACTTTCTACAATGCAGAAAGAGAGAATACTTTCTCCACCAAACAGTATAATCTGTTGGCAGTATGCTGAAGAGAAGTGCACAGTGATTTACAACATACCTTTATTATTTCCATCCAACATGCTATTTTCAAGATATTCCCAGTTGAGTCTGGATGCTAGTGAGGCATGTGGTGCATCAAGGTCATGGCTGCAGCACAGAGCACTGCTATCCCTGTATAAATCATTTTCATCCAGCCTAATGAATTAGACAAATCTCTCACTTAGCTGATGGTGAGAGTAATGGTCCAGACAATAATAGCAGTGATTCAGGTGCAAAGTTGATGACCATGGCTCACCAACTGCAAAATTGGCATCCAGTTTAAATTGAGAATTTTTCAGAAACAGCATAATAGAAAAAATATTAGGGCTTTTTTTTAAGTTATAGAGCCGTCTGCCAAAAGAATATAATGCTTGGGGGAGGTGGTAGACACCCTTCCAGTGGGCTGTCCAGTATTTTAAATTTATTGTCTATTTTCAGGAAAGACAATCAGTTGGTCCCCACACCTGACCCCTACCTATTCAGACCTGTTAGCTCTGTGTGATAACTGCAGGATAAGGGTGCATATCCATAAGGCATATTTAAGTACAAAGGAGCACATATCACATGTAGTTTTGTCCTGTGAACATTAGACAGAGCATAAACCCATATCCTTCTTTCGCCTTACTCTCTTGTGCCAGGTCCTGATGCTTATGGAACCGCAGCTATTCGGCTGTATGTTCAAATAGTCTTCCAGTCTTATTCAACTTTTTCTTCTATAGCAATGATCTGGACTCCCTAAAATGGTGGACTGTAATGATGCCATAACGTTTTTTTAACTTTCCTCTGTGTTGTGATTTTCTACATATTCCCACTAATATAATATAATATTAATATAATTCCAAAAAGGAGCTTGGCTTGCTAACTGCCTTGGATGGACGTGTGAGTTGTCAGCTTCAGTGATAACCCGTGCTAACAAGCGACTATTCACAGCACCAAATCTACATACCGTTCAGAAAGGGATTGGAAACTGCAGTCAACATGTCGGAAACGAGGAGAAATATTATAAAGCCACAGAGCCATCTCTCACTCTACACTAGTGATGGGGAACCTTTTAGAGACCCAGTGCCCAAACTACAACCAAGACCCATTTATTTATCGCTAAGTGCCAATACAGAAATTTAATTTGTGATTTATACTCCGTGCTCTATCACAGCTTTCATTGATACCAGCACCCTGAGGACACCAATGAAGCAGAAATAGGAGAAATTTGGATGATCATTTCAGCTTCACTCCAGGGTCCCATAAACAGGAAGAATTGTCAGGGCCGGAGCCGGAGCTACAATGATAATCCAGATCTGTCCACACCTTCCCACTGCTCCAGTAGTCCCAGGTAGCACTGTCACATTAAAATAGCTCTGTACACAGCAAGTCCTGGGCTGTCTGGGACTGCAGGAAGATACCTGAAGTCATCTCTGGCGATGGCCTGAGTGCCCACAGAAAGGGCTCTGAGTGCCACCTCTGGCACCCGTGCCATAGGTTCGCCACCACTGCTCTACACATACAAGCACACTCTTCATCAGACTCAGAAAGACCAACAGCAGCATATACCCCATAAGAGAGACCATTATCTGCTCCCGGATCTCCAGCTGCGTGCTCTGCTGTAGGTCAGCATCTGTAGCTCTTTACACTGAGGACAGGAGTCCCCTTAAACAAAAGCCCAGGCTGCAACCAGGCCTTGAAAATAACCAGTCCTTAGGTTTCAACTAAGGGCCACCTGCCTCAAGGTCACCATTTATCCCACCAAATAGTGACCTAATAGAATCACTTCCCGCCACCAATCATACCATGACAGAAGCTACTATGAAAGACATGCTACTCACATTGAGAAAATCATTCCAATATGACATATCTCAAATACTGTCTCACGTTCAAGCTACAATACAGTCATAAGGAGAACAGATAATGTGGAAAACAAAATGAGTGAAGTAGTTTCCTCACATAATGATCTTATCGATGCTCCTGCCAAGCTTGAATCTGAAGTACAGCAATTGAGAGCTAAAATGGTGGACATAGAAGACAGATTGCGACGCAATAACATTAAATTCAGAGGCATATCTGAACATGTGTCAAAGTACCAAATACCTAAGAACTCTCTTCAAATTGTTACTCCCAGAGCTTGACCAGCAAGAATTCATTATAGATAGAGCTCACAGAGTTTCGCGACCAAGACACCTGGATGAATCCATACCAAGAGACCTAGCACATATACATTTTTATACAGTAAGAGAGTGCCTTATGGAAATATCCAGAAAATTGACAACTAATGCACTAATACAAAAAAAAAAATATAATACAACTAAAAATCACCTTTACACTCCGTGATAACAAAATCCTATGCAAATGGGGCTTCCCAGTACATATCCTCATAACCAGAACTGGAGTTCCTCTATTCGCACCATCGATAAAGTATTCTCACGGCTCAAAAATAGGAACATTGACATCCCTACTTCTGTCACTTCTGCCAAAAGAATCAACCCTGAACACCTGGAAGACGAGTGACAGAGGGTGCAACCCAGAAGAAACAACCGTTAATTGAAACACTTCTGACCAAACAGGTCAGAGCTGACACCATGATCAAACCCGCTACTGGTAATTGCCAAGACTTTCTCCCCAATACTGATCCATAGGTGCTCTACCTGATAGAGCGCCATATATTCTGGATCACATTTTTATTTTATACTTTTATGTTCTTGTAATATTATGTGAGGATAATTATCTTTGTTTTTCCACAAAGCAGAGTCAAACTATATATAACATTTGATTTGCAGGTTAATATAGAGTGTGACACCACGAGATCACCCTCCTCCTATCAGCCCATAACAAACATCGCCTATGCACCTCTAACAGTAAGATGGGATGGTAATTAAAATCCTATCTATAAATTCATTGGCTTAAACAGCCCATACAAAAGATTTCAACTGTGGTTTGAAGTGAATTTGCAATCCTGCAATAAACGCACCTATTAGAAAATGACAACCACTGCATACACTACTGTAAATCCTATCACACCATTCATATAGAGATAAACTAGAGGCAGACCTAAATGAATGCTTCAAATTCAACTATCCATCAGTACAAGATGCTTTTGTGCTATGGATTGCACATAAAGCTGTAATTAGTGGAAGATTGATAAAGATATGATTGCACATAAAGCTGTAATTAGTGGAAGATTGATAAAGATATGACATAAGGACAGGAAACCTAGAAATAGCATATTACATAAACTCATGATAGAGGTTGAACAATTGGAGACCCTTAATAAAAACTCGCCCTCACAGTATCATTGGGAAGCTCTTAAAAAGTCTTACAAATATCCCATCTACCTATACGCCTGATGACATACTACTATCCCTTGAAAGCCCAGAACAGTAACTTGAAGCAATGACGCAGATATCTACCTTTAGTGCCCTTTCATACTACAAGCTCAACGTCAATAAGTCACAAGCTTTAGCGCTTCACATTTCCCCCGTATCCCTAAATTCTTGAAACAAAAATGTATCTTAGATTAGCAATCCACATCCATTTTATACCTGGGAATAAATCTTACTACTACAGGCGGTCCCCTACTTAAGAACACCCAACTTACAGATGACCCATAGTTAAAGACGACCTCTCTGCCCACTGTGACCTCTGTTGAAGCTCTCTGGATGCTTTATTATAGTCCCAGACTGCAATAATCAGCTGTAGGGTGTCTGTAATGAAGCTTTATTAATAATCCTTGGTCCAATTACAGCAAAAAATTTTGAAATTCCAATTGTCACTGGGGCAAAGTTTTTTTTGTCTGGATCTACCATTATAAAATATAAAGTTTCGACTTACATACAAATTCAACTTAAGTACAAACCTACAGACCCTATCTTGTATGTAACCCGGGGACTGCCTGTAACTACAAATGCCTTTATCAGCATAACTAAATACCACTCATCACAACACTAAATAAAGACAGTGCCACCATACAGAAAATTGAACTATCTTGGTAAGGTAAACAAGCCGCATTCAAGATGATGTTGATTTCAAAATTACTAAACTTATATAGAACCATTCCCATTTTTCTCCCACAATCCTTCTTTGATAAAATCCAATTTGGAATATCTAAATTCATATGGGCAAAAAATAAAAATAAATATCTTAATCACACACAAGACAGTTTGAGGACTTTGCGTTATTATCACACTGTCCTGATATGCTATCTCTCAAAGTGGTATACCCCTAAAACCCATCTATCCTCCTATTAAATCCTCCTTTATCGGGAACATTCCCCTCAACACCCTGCTCTTATCACCAATATTAAAACTGTGAATGCCAAATAATTTGTCACTGCGAACAACCAATGCTATCAAATGCTGGGCACAAATATACAGGGTTACATATACTGTATAAGGGTTCGGACAAAGAAATTTTCCTTCTAGACCAAATCCCAATATCGCTAATCACAAGGCCGTTTCCCTCCTTCCCAGTACATGAGTGGGAGACATATGATATATAATCCACTCCATTGCCCAAATTTGGACTTCTATTAAATTCTCCAAATTAAGCAGAGATCACTTCACCCCATCCAGTCGGCAATCCACATTCAAGAACTAATTCAGTTCTTCCAACTCATCATTTCAGCCAAACCAAAATATAACTTAAATGTATTTAACCTAACTAGGTGAAAATAGTATTTAATGCTTTATTTTTTTCTCTCTTTGTATATCTGCCTCTCACTTATTGTTAAAACCAAATAAAAAATATGTTTAAAATATATAAATAATTTCATATCATCACTTTCATCTTTATCTCCTCTTAAGTGCAGTATCCTAAAAATTGCACAAGGATACTTGTACTTGGACACCTTTTTAAGCTAAGTTGTTGGGTACAGCGACACCATCCACTTATACACAGGTATACATACAGCTATGTGAAGAAAACATGACATTTTATCCTCAGTGTCATGAATAGCTCATGACATATAACCTTGGGGGTAAGGTAGGGCAAAGGCTCACTTTCAAAGTTAGTATCCACTACATCTTTTATAGCCACATTCCTGAAATACATGACTATTCTACTTGAAAGGCCAATGTCAGGTCTATGTAAATGGGGAAATGCAGTGAGCCATTTTCACCCCAAGCTAGTACCTCCCTTTTGGATTTGACCTATACAACTGTAGGTTTTTTGAGGTTGTCCTGTTACATCCCCTCCTCATCTAGACCATCCTGTATTTTTGGTACCACCTTTCTGCCTCTGTAGAACTACTTCTCCTATAAAAGCCATACACAGTTTCTGCATCACAGTTGTTGGTACCTCATCATCTGATCTTGAAGAAGAGGCAAAAGCAATTTAAGGAATGAAATCTTTTCTCTTGCTTGCCTTGTGCGCTCTGCTGAAATATGCAGGTAATGTCTGTAACTGTGAATTATACAATTATCAAATCTTGTATTTAAATCTGAATTTGTTTTATTATTATTTGGTCAGTTATACACTTTTACAAGGTTTGGTATAGTTTTGTCTCATACTATTTTAATGGTTTTGAATGTTCAAATTTAATGTGATCTTTGTAATTGAGAAGAGCAAGAGTTTTAACTACTCTGCTATATCATACCTAAGTTCAATTAATACCCACAAAAAAGATAGTACAGAGGCCACTACCTGTCTCTGGGTCAAGAAGTTACCGGAGAAGGTTTATTCAGGACATGGTCAGTGGATTAACTTGTGACGTATTGGTGGTGCTAAACTGTATTTAGTAGAGTTGCAAAGTCAAATAAATCGAAGGAAAAAATAGTGGTACTCACCATAAACTTCACTTTTATTCAGCGTTTAAAATATACAGCACCTTAGCCATCAGGGGTGGGAGCAGGGCTTTTTTTCTGGGTGCCGCAGCATCCAGAAAAAAAAAACCCTGCTCCCACCGCTGAAGGCTATGGTGCTGTATATTTTAAATATATTTCAAATGCTGAATAAAAGTGAAATTTTATGGTGAGTGCCACTATTCTTTCCTTCTCCGATTTATGTAAGCTCAATTAATACTGAACAAGCAATGCCATTACATTTTGGTGTGTCAAGAACAAGCCTTGTCAAATGGTAAATTGGCAAGTATTGGTCACCTTCAATTTCTTGTGGTGATTTCACCAGCACTTATTTCTCGCCTTTGGATATTGTGTTGTGACAGTATCCAGACAACATTATCCAGACAACGGTGCATCCAACGGTGCAACAAACACCTACAAAAAACACACATCACCCCAAGGCAATAAACAATTACAAGAGTGCAAGAGTTAGAAATAAAGTATACTAGCCAAGAGGGTGATAACAAGCCTTATGCATATTATGTGAATCCCTTTTAGATCAGAGTCAATGAAGATATTTCAAAGTTAAAATTCTTTTAACTGATCTGGAATTACTCATGGAATAGCGTTGGATTTGAGCTATACGCTGTTTAAGTGGTTATCTATTTTTGGATGTGAATCAAAGTTCCTGCTATGGTATATTCAGTTAATAGTTAGTAAAACCAACATTATGTAAATGAAATACTTTCTATTAGTTAAGTCATAAATGAGCTTATTTATCCATACTCTAAGCACTAGAAGACTGGCCTTGGAATCACACAAAGATAATAGGGGATATTTATTAATCTGCCCATGACAGAAATCTGTCTTTTAGACAGTTTACTGGCTCTCCTACATCCATGTTGACAAAAGGGGTGTGGCCTATGAAGAGGGGCCTCTCACCAAAAAAGTCAGTGTGCAAAAAGTACTGCTGACCTGACAGAATTGTGTCCTAGTTTTCTGGTGTAAAATACACCAAGTAATAGGGGAAGGGGGGGGCAAAATGTGACTAGTCAGTCTTAAACTGAGGTATCATTTAGCAAGAGACACTTACATGAATCTTGTGCAGCATAAGCATTACCTTACAATACTTTTAATAAATGTCCCTCGATATCTTTATTCCATAATTGAAATTAGCACTATATTATGGTTCGCATTTTGTGTAAAAAACATGGTCATAAATATTAAAGCCTAACAATATCAGATATGGAATCAGAAACTGGATGAAACAGCCAATGGTTATATAAACCATAGCAAAGAGAACTACAACGATAAAACAAAAAAAAACCTGTCAAACTTAACATTGGAATATTGATTTAATGCATGCGCCAATCTGCTTTTCATAACTATGCTTGTTCATTGTCATTAATGCATTTTTTTCACTTTCTTTACAGAGGCACTGCTACAGTAAGTAATTTTCATATCTAGTGAAGCTGGTGCAAGTGTTGCTTACAACAGACATGTTTTAAAACCTTGTTTAAATTTTGTGTATTTTCTTAGTATTTAGAGAGGAAGTATTTTATGTTTAGTTGCTTATTCTGAACTTATAATTCAGATCTATTTCTAGGATATGCCTTTACTTTCTGACTTCTGGAGGCTCAAGTAATGGAGTATAGTTGCAGTTATCTGTGTGCTTGTGAAGGGAGTACAGCACTAAATAAATAATCACTCTGCAACATCAAAAGGGATGTAGACCAGATCTTTAGTGGTAGAAGCTTATTGACAAGCCTTGGATGTTTTCCTCAGCTTTGCATCTGGTGCTTCCTCATTCCAACTAGGATATTATGTGGTATTTAAAAAAGATAATAATGGTTGCTGCCTCTGATTGAAAACAAGAGAATGTCTCAAAATCCACTCCAGAAAAACTGAACTTATATGAACTTGTATGAACTTAAGTGAACAGACCGCAAGTATAAGTCACGTTAGTAAGTGTTAAAATAATAGATCAGTATATACAGATTTAGAGCTAGTTTTAGACATAGTGGGGCCCTGGTCAAAACTAAAAGTGAGCCCCCCAAAAAAAGTATTTTATGAACAGTCACTTTAGCCCTGCATAGTAATAGCACTGTGCAGTTTCCCAACAGTAATATATATTATGTGATTTAAGAAGATTTTGATAGACATGAGATAGACAGATAGACAGACAGAGAAATCTTAAAGCAGCATACTTAGGGTTTAAAAACATGTGGGTGCAAGCTACTTTAGGGAAAGCAAATCCCTCCAGAAATATATGTAGAAAAAATAGCAGCAATGATACATGCATCAGGTGAAATAAACAACAACGTTTAAAGGAAATCTACCATCTACCTATCTTTGATTTCATGCTTTATGAACCAAAAATACATTGAGAATGCTGTAGCTACACTGAATTCAGGAAGTAAGAGTTCTCCTTACAGAGACTGCCAATTAAGGCTGCCATGTAGGCATGTGGAGTCTTATAGCCATTGATACTCCACTAGGGGATTCTGGAAAAATATGCAAAGTTTTCCAGGATGGGATAAGGAAAACTATGCCTCTTTTAGCTACCTTGTAAGGCAGCTCCCTTGACATCAAGCATGACCTACAAGAGGCCTTATGAGATGATGCGGGATTAAACCAGAATATCTATTCCAGTAGGAAAAGACTCCCAACTGTAGACAGCAGTGTTCTGACCTGATTGGGTCTCCTTAGTACAGTTAGGGGAACTGGTTTGGCTGAGAGGCTTCTGACTAGGGTCGGGAAGTAAGAGTTCTCCTTATGGAGGCTGCCAATTAAGGCCACCATGTAGGTGTGTGGAGTCTTATAGCCATTGATTTTTTTCGAACGTCCCACAGTGATTAGTAAGTTCCAGGCCAGTTCTGACAGGATCATGTTAGGATTTTGTTTCTGACACTTGTGTCCTCACTGTTCTCAGGTTTTTGAAGGGAATTGCCTGGCTGTCTCTGTAAAAAGCAAAGCGATCCCATTTTATGAACTATGCATTGATATGACAGATAATCAATGAAAAGAGTGATGTAGGGGGTGTCAGACAAGTAACACGCTGTGGGAAACAGCCAGGAACTTGTTGCAGGTCCTACAATGATATTTTAGATGCCCAAATATCCTCTGTCTTAAACTTGCAATAATTTCTTTAAAGGCAAGACTAGCCCTGGCCCTGATGTTGCCTTACATAGAGCCTGTCATCAAGATCACACATTTTCACCTAATGACAGGTTCCCAAAGTTTTTTGAAACCAATCTGCTATTCTCATTAACATTAGTGGCTCCACTCACTTTTAAATATATTTAAATGTATACAAACTGCATTGTGTCATAGGGGCAACTGTTACAAGGATGCAATCATTATCTGCTCTCTGCACTGCTAAATTTCCCACTTTCCTCCCTGTCATACCTCCATCTCCCTCATGTATCTGTGAGCTGACCCTGTGTTCCAAACAAATATCTGTCAGCTCACCTCTGCTTGAGGGAGGGGGAGACACTTACTGATGAATCCAGGCACAGTGAATGTGATAATCTTCTTATACTCCATGGCTTCCTTTCTTCGAAATCAACTTTTAAATTTTTGCTAATGAGCCCCTACATCCTGCAGTTTCACACGCTGTTAGACTGTCTCTCCCTTCCCCTCTGATTCTATCCGGCACTACATCCTCCCTTTGCCTAATGTAATCTTACTGCAGCACAGGAAGTTTCAGCAAACTTTGGGGGCGGGGGAGTGCTCCTTGCACAACATAACAGCCTGTGAAGCTGCAGCACGGAGGGGCTCTAGGAACTGCCCAAGTAGCCCTTCAGGTTCATATTAAATATAAGAAGATTACCAAAGTTACGGTGCATGGATCTATGAGTCAGTGTCTATGGTTTAATTATGCAGAATGTTGATGGTTGATTTCCTTTAACTATACTCTCTACCTCTTCACAAGCCTGTAGCATTTTTGTGAGCTGACAAGTAATATTTTAGTATTGGAGCTTAATAAAAAAAAATAGAACCTAATGTAATTATTGTTTTTTTTAATTACTGTAGACTAACTGGAGTTTTGTAGCTTGTTAAATTTATTAAACGTTATTTAAATAAAAGTTTTTGTAAAGAAAATAAATGTATGAATTCATGCTGCACACAAATATTTCTTATACTATTTATATTTTTCACAGATGGTTCTGATCCTAGCCTGTGCAGTGATTCTTCCTGTCGTGGGTCATGTACTTTTGCCAACGGGTGCTACTGCGCTGGTGATATATTAGAGTGTGTACCAACTGCAACTCAATGCCCAATGGATGATGACTCGTGTTGTAACAACCTTGTAGGCTGGTTCTGGGATACAAGTTTACAATGCTGCACAGGTAATTCATATTTTTGAACAATAGTGTTTGTGCCTTATTTCTGATTTCTTTAGATTAATTTAAGTTTTTGTGTTGCAGATGTACCTTTGTGTAATCTAGCCTGTTTAACGGATGAAGTTTGTCAGATTATAAATAACGAGGCAACTTGTGTTTGTAATACCACCACATATAGCGGAATAAGTAAGTTTTATTATTCCTGGTTTTACTGTATAATTTATGTATGATAATCTCTTTCTGTATCTCTCTCTATGCATATATCAATTATATCAGACTGCTTTCTAATCTTAAAAGAAAACCTGTCACCCACAGGATGCCTAAAAATGAACAAGAACATATATATGCAGTCAACTACTCACAGTGCTTTAAAAACATTTATTATCAGAAAGAATTTAAATACAAAGACAAAGGTTAAATACATACAATTAATGGGAAGATTTATCAGAAGTATTTTAGAGCAGAAGTGTGCTAGTTGCCCAAGGCAACCAATCAGAGCTCTGCTTTTATTTTCCTAAAGCTGTTTATAAAAGTAAAGCTGAGCTCTGTTTGGTTTCCATAGGCAACTAGAACAGTTTTATCTCAGACACTTCTGATAAATCTCCCCCAATAAGCCAATCTTACTTAGACTAAACTTGGACAGACTAAACCTACAATTACTATGAGGAATATTTATCAAGAATCAATAATAGACAAGACCAAATTACAAGAAGTAGAATTAGAAACATGTAAATGCTTCTTGCCTATACCACTTGTTTTTATCTTTTCATTAAAAAAAACTAAAAAACTTTGTAAATCTCAGACAATCCAAGACAATCTCAGACTAATTTCAGGAACCTATGGCTCATGAGCCCGATGTGGCTCTTTTGATGTGGCTTGCAAAAAACATATACAAGGCAAGGGCAAGGTTAGACATTTTATTAGTGAAGAGGCACAGCTGCTGCTGCTGGAAATTTCATTAGTGAGGGTGCACAGCCAAATGTTTCATTAGCGAGCGGGCATAGCTGCTGCTGGACATTTCATTAGTGAAGTGGCACGGCTGGAAATTTTATGTGTGAGGGGGCAATGCTGGACATTTTATTAGTGAGGGGGCAATGCTGAACATTTCATTAATGAGGGGGCACGGCTGCTGCTTGACACTTCATTAGTGAGTGTGCATGGCTGCTGCTGGACATTTCATTAGTAAGGGTGTACGGCTGGACATTTCATAAGTGAGGATGCATGGATGGACATTTCATTATTGAGTGGGAATGGCTGGACATGTCATTGGTGAAGGGGCATGGCTGGACATTTCATTAATGGGTTGGCAATGCTGGACATTTTATCAGTGAGGGGGCAATGCTGGACAATTCAATAATGAGGGAGCATGACTGCTGCTTCACATTTCATTAGTGACGGGGCACAGCTGGACATTTCATTAGTGAGGAGGCAGGGCTGGAAATTTTATTAGTGAGGGGGAAATGCTGGAAATTTTATTAGTTAGGGGGCACGGCTGCTGCTGGAAATTTCCTGAGTGAGGGTGCAAAGCCGAATGTTTCATTAGTGAGGGGACACAGTTGCTGCTGGACCTTTCATTAGTGAAATGGCACAGCTGGATATTTTATTAGTAAGGGGGCAACGCTGGACATTTTATTAGTGAGGGGGCAATGCGGAACATTTCATTAATGAGGGGGCACGGCTGCTGCTTGACACTTCATTAGTGAGGGGGCATGGCTGCTGCTGGACATTTCATTAGTGAGGGTGCATGGCTAAACATTTCATTAGTGAGGATGCATGGCTGGATATTTCATCATTGAGGGGAAATGGCTGGACATGTCATTGGTGAAAGGGCATGGTTGAACATTTATTAATAAGGGGCAATGCTGGACATTTTTTCAGTAAGGGGGCAATGCTGGACATCTCAATAATGAGGGGGCATAGCTGCTGCTTGACATTTCATTAGTGAGGGGGCAAGACTGCTGCTGAACATTTCATTAGTGAGGGTGCGTGGCTGTACCTTTCATTAGTGACGGGGCAATGCTGGACATTTCATTAATGAGGGGGCAAGGCTGCTGCTTGACACTTCATTTGTGAGGGGGCATGGCTGCTGCTGGACATTTCATTAGTCAGGGTGCACGCTGGACATTTCATTAATGAGGAGGCGCGGCTGGACATTTCATTATTGAAGGGAAATGGCTGGACATGTCATTGGTAAAGGGGCATGGCTGGACATTTTATTAATGACGGGGCAATGCTGTACATTTCAATAATGAGAGGGCATTGCTGCTGCTTGATATTTCATTAGTGAGGGCGCAAGACTGCTGCTGGACATTTCATTAGTGAAGGTGCATGGCTGGACATTTCATTAATGAGGGTACATGGCTGGACATTTCATTAGTGAGGGGGCACGGTGCTGCTGGACATTTCATTGGTGAAGATGCACGTCTGGGTATTTCATTATTGAGTGGGAATGGCTGGAAATTTCAAATGTGAGAGGGCATGGCTGGACATCTTATTACTTGTACTCCATATTGTATAGCTCTCACGGAATTACATTTTAAAATATGTGGCATTGCATGGCTCTATCAGCCAAAAAAGGTTCTTGACCTCTGGCCTATAGGTTCCTGGCATATGTAAGGTATGTGTCATGGCCTTTTTTTGACCCTTTAATTTTTGACCCTTTAATTATTTGTCACCAGAACTAAAAGCTAAATGATGGAAAAACTAAAATGACGGAAGTAACAGTCTACTATGCCATCAGAGTACTAATTACATTACCTTGACATGTATTGTTTTGCTACAGAGTGCACAAATAGTACTGCAATGCTTGGTATAAATAACAAGTTACAACATAATAGCATTGTGTAGTTCTTTACAATATCATAAAGTTCTAAAACAATAATGACAGCACCGTGATTCCAGTTATTCTGATGGAGGCTTCTGATCAGTGGAGGCTTTGAGGCCAAAATGGAAATAAAACGTCAAGTGGGTAGGTTAACTGTTAATGAGAGAGAGCACTGCTATTACAACTATTTCTACAAATCATAAATTAGAAAAAAAAGGCCAAGATACACTATATATACTCCTAACAGTGAATGGTTGAAGTAAAGGACATAAAAAGGTGGGTAAAAGAATTAACAATCACCAGAAGTAAAACAAGACCGTTATTATGAATAGAATAAATACAATATTCAACTTGAGGTCACAAACAGATGGCCTGATATTCTCCTTCTGGATTTGTTGGTCGACAGAAGAATTTATGGTATTATTTATTGCAGCAAGCCTTCAAGTTCCTGAAGCAACAAACAAAACTTAATTAGGGCATGTTGGAGCCTCCCCAGACATCCAGCACATGGATGGGGGACATGCCCCAAAATTTGGCACACTGGCCCATGTTTACTAAGAACAGTGCAAACTGCACTATGTAGTGTGTAGAGGGTACCAGATTCAGGATTTCTGAGTCTATCGCCCCCTGCACTGCTCTCACAGAATGCACCGCTTTGATTTTTGGTGCACCTTTAACATAGGCCATGCAACTTCTCTTGGATTTTGCATGTTAAATCTGGTGCACGGTTTGATTGAACACCCATTCCAGTGGAGAAATTTGTGTCGCATGAAGAATAGTGCAGTGCGCCACAAATCGGTTGCGTATGACACAATTGTGGCATAGGTATTTCTGCAATACATGTGCAAGCAGTTTGCACAGAAAAGAATGTGGAAAAAGTCCGACAGAAACTGGTTCAAGGTCTTTAGTAAATGTGGGCCACTGTGTCATATCTAAATTATTGTTGTAAAAGTCCGAAATTTGTATGTGCTTGTCTTGGTAAATATGCCCAATTGTATCTGTTTGCTAGAGGACATCAGATATTCACCTCTGTGCAGAACAACTTCAATACTTTCCAGCTAAGGAGACAGATCATGATTGCTAATGTAATACAGGTAGTCCCCGGGTTACATACAAGATAGGTATGTATTAGGTTTGTTCTTAATTGAATTTGTATGTAAGTCGGACGGTAATATTTTTATCATTGTAATCCCAGCCAGAACTTTTTTGGTCTCTTATGACAATCCCACATTTTTAAATCCAATGTGAAAGAATCAAGAATTAACATAAAGCTTCATGACAGACACCTTTGAGAACTGTTATAGCTGTTTATTGTAGTCAGGACTAAAGTACAACAAATTACCAATATCCAGTGGTCCGTTGTAACTAGGGGTCGTATGTAAGTCGACTGTTCTTAAGTGGGGACCGCCTGTATTATGTTTTATGAATTAATATCGGGGACATTGTCCATCTCTCATCAGTCATTTTTATTTGTAACGAGAACTTCAGATTTGCAACCTTCATTGAAGTTGTATGGTGGTACGATGATAACTTCAATCAGTAAGGCAATCGTCAAACTAAAGCAACTTGGTACAACATAAGCTGCTTGCACATTAGAACGACTCCTTGCATGCACATATGTATATTGATGACATTAACAATATATCGAGTACAAATTTTTCAAGTAAAAGCGGCATAGGATGGTGTGGAAACACTGTTTAACCATTTGAGAATATTTTTTTTGTTATTTTTTTTTTAGCTTTTTAATTTGAAATGGTTAGTTTCATTTAGTTGTTCATTTTAGTTGTCTCAACATTATAACCTCTTTCCAAATGAGGATGAATATGCTGCCCTATCTGTTTTCCACAAGTTCCAATCTCACTATATAGTATAGTAAAAATATAGTAAAAATGCACAGAACTCTGCTGGATCACTGGAGGGAATTCATTGAGACTGGCATTTTAAACACCACTCTTAAAATTCCCCAGAATGGCATTCCGGCGCCAATATATTTTATAAGGCTGTGGCCCTCTTAGTAGATCACGGCGCTCATCTACGCCAGTTTAGACCTATTATTGGGACGGTTTTATAGAGAGTATGTAAAAAGCTGTCGCTGGCATTCTACCTCGCCTGCCAAAATAGCTTGCGGGTGGGAGAAGACAGGAAACTGGCGTGAAGGGGAGATTTAGTGCCTTCTCTGCAAGAAACTGGTAAAAAGCATAATAATCCCCCCATTGTGTTTATAATAAATCTAAACAATAGAGCTTTGATCTGTGGTTTTCTAGCAAACAACCATAAATGTCAATGTATTACAATTCAATTATTGTCTTTTTTTCTACAGAATGAGTCCCACAAATCTATTTCACCAATACTCTCCAATTGATCCGAATTCTGGCCCACTCATTACCAAAATCCAATTGTCTTCAATTTTACTTGTGGATACAATCTGACCATGCAGACCAGTCTGAACTTCTCTCTAAACCCATTGTCAGGGATGATTATATGTGGAACATTGCAAAGTAAGTACATTTTCATTAAATATTGTAGTCACACTGTATGTATCCACAAAAATCACTAATGTTATTTCCAATGTACATCCATAGACAATACCTGGGGTTTCTTAAGCCAGCTTTACAATAAAAAATGTTCCAATATACAGTGCATAAACATGGCTACGTTTATAAAGAACATTTCCTCCTTTTATTTTACAGCTCAGTTGTTTTAACCCTCACAAGGTGGAAAGTGGATCAACACTATCCACTCTGGCTTGCTTTTTCAGAGGCAACATTCACTGTTCCAATACAAGTTAGAAGAAAATAAAGTTGGATCAAGTTTTATTTGGGATTGTTGTTCTCCTGATGAATTGAAGGAAATGCTTATTTGCTTTACGAGAGTGGAGAAAAGATGCTTTGCAACTCCAACCAGATAACCCAGATGACCCTCCGCTGTTTTGTTTGACAGTCAGGGTAAGTCAACTATTGTGTCAAATAATCGAGATTAGATATGTAATGCGACACCATAAATATCTCAAATGTGATAAACTTCATACAAAAGTCTTAATCCCTAATTCACTGCGTCTCTGGTCTTATATACTTGCCTTAGAAGCTTAAGAAGTGACCTGTCCCCTGCGAAACCCACCAGTCAAATGTGCCTCGCCATAATCGCGTCCCCCCAGCCCCTTCTCCCTAGCCATTTTTATTTTAACTTTAGTGCAGTAATATTGTATTAAAACGATTCGACCTCTTACTAAATAATAGAGAGTCGGTCTCGATGTCATCTGGGACGTGCGTGGCAGTCGGCGTTTTTCATTAGAGGGGACTGCCGACACCCCCCTCCAGCAGCACGCCCCCCGCCAGTGATCAAATTGTAGGAAAAAGCCAGCAGATCGCATGGCTTGCGGCTATCTCACGGATAGCGGGCACACGCTGTACTACACACGCTGTCGGACTGCTGACTACACATTGCCGTGGCCGCGCCGCACTGCTCAGGGCTGGCAGGCCGGCGCTATGGGTAGGCAAAGGGTGGACATTGTCCAAGGCCCCCCGGAGTAAAAGGGAGAATCTCTTCTATTTCAAATGAATCTGAATGGTTTCATAGGGCGTATGATCCCTGGATTCAGGTTTCAAGTGTGAGTAATCAGGGGCCATGTTGTAATAGAATATCACACTTCCGACGCCGTGAACAGTTTAATATGCTCAGGCGTTTTCTGCATTGTTAGAAACACAATTTGGAGTTCGATAAAAAGAGAAGCTCCCTTGAAGAAAAAAAGAAGTGAGAGTTTCTATGAAGTCACAGAACAGAGATACAGCCCTCTGAAGTGTTCTCCCCCATCTCCAGATTTTAGCCATCAGGCGCAGGGAGTTTAGCTGGCACACAGGAGCTTACTGAACCACCTCACGATAATAGGAACATAATCACGTTATATGTCTAACAGTATTCTACATTTGAGAAGGGATAATATCAACTAATATTCATGCTTATTACCCTTCTCTAGCAAATGCTAAGAACACACTTTGTGGCCACCATGTATCAATCGTTTTGTTCTGTTGTTTATTTTGAGCGCCTTATTCATTCAGGCACACCATTTTTTGTAGCCATTTTTTTGCGACATAAGCTAGCTACGCAGCAAAACATAACCAGTCTTTCTCATTTTTCCTAGCAATCCAGATGTTTATGATGTCGCCTAATGATATCATCACTTGCGCTTTTCATTTAGGCGCTAAAAAACGGGCGCAAAAAAAAAAACACTGCAGGCCCGGAGCGGCGTTAACTGAAAGGAAGCATGAGCCCCTTGCAGAACAGCTCATCCAGAACACTTGCGAGACACTAGAAACAGATCATACACATGAGCAGAGTACTACTGCAGTACACTAGTGACAGATACATACAGTCATTAGATACTCTGCAGACAAGAGCTACAACTCTACATGTCCACTTCATATCACCTGTCTACTATTTACAAAACGTTCCTGCAGAACTCCTGAGCCCAAAGCATAGTCGAGAAGAGAACGTTACCGAATGTTGGCGATAGTACTGACCAAGTGTCCCCCATGTCATCGCACAAGTATCTGGAGTGGTTGAGACTGTGCAGAATACAGGGGTGCAGCAGGAGACCAGCACTGCGGGGATCCCTCCAGGCAGAAGCCCCCCTGCTGATGAGGTCACGGGGTTGGCAGGTGGGTGTTGCAACCACACCTGGGTGGCTGCTGTGGTGTTATAATCATCTTTGGGCTGTGGGAAAAGACGAGAGAAGCTTGTAGTCATGATGACAGTGATATGTGCTGAAATTCTAACATACGCGTAACTCGCCAAACATGGCCGCCTTAACTGTGGTTAAAGTGAAGTATAATACAGAGGCAGGAATTTAATACTGTATGCATAGATGGTTTTAGACTTGTAGATAATTCTGGAGAACACAGTGCACCAGAATTTAGGCGCAACTGCTACAACTAGGCGCTCACAAAAGTGTAAATGCGGCACCATTCTCCTTATTCCCTTATTTTTTGGTGATAGTGTCTTTTTTGTTGGGAAAATTGAGCTGATACCGATGACATTCAATCCCTTCACCTTAATGTGTGACACACCACGACCAAAACATGTCCTAAATACTATGTAACACCAAAAATACGCACACATGTCCTGGATAAGTTTTTATTTCCATCACCTACTCCTCCATTTTTCACATAGTTATGACATTCTGCCTTCCATTCTTAGACGCGGCGGAGGGTTCTGTTATTGTGATAATACCAATGGCGCACATCTAACGTGACTTTATTATCTCATTCGAGGGGTTTTCTGGATATTCTAATTCATTATTTGGTTACCAGTGGTGTAAGAACACAGATACATCTGTGTGGAATTTTCTGCAGTTCCTTGCTACATCTTTTGGTGAAAGATACACATTGGGTCGTATGCTCTCCTCACATCTGTTTTAAGAAGGTAGATTTTCTTTATATAAGTATCTGGTTTTGTACATATGTTAGAGGAAATTTTGAATGTTAATTGCCAAATGCATCGCCTTGTTGTCTGCTTCAAATTCTCTAGGTTTCATCATGCTCCTTACTTTTTTCGTTTTATTGCTATATTTGCACTGTGAACTGTCTAAAATGTCTAGCTGAAAACATATATCTAGTTAATTACAGTTTAGATGATAGTATTTATTTATTAGTTATGGACATTCAATAGGGTCACTTGTGAACATCACAATGTCCATGTTGCCCATTTAGGAGATGTGAAGGTAAACATTTTCATTGGATAAATTGTTTGTGGCATCAAGGTCAAACTTTAACTTTATTTCCTACATAGACATTTCATTTGAATCAAATTTGGCATGAAGGCGCCTATGTCTCGAAACCTTTGATGCACATGAAAATGGGGCAATTGTCTGCTTTCCCACAGAAAATATTGGTCCCCCCCTTCCCCAATGGGCCTCACAGTCTAATCAACCCTAAACCACAGTATTTTGGAGTGTAGGAGAAAACCGGAGGACCCGAGGCAAACCCACGCAGACACCAGACAGACATACATATCTTTGCAGATATTGCCTAGGGCCGGCAAGGGCTGTATTGCTAATCTCACGGATCCACCATGCTGCCCATATAATCTCCCTATCTATCTATCTATCTCCTATAAAACTTCTCCATTATTACAGTTTGTTTTACCATACTAAAGGAGTCCTACTGACTGTGACTGGTCCTAAAATAGTTTTCTTTGGGGCCCCCCTTTTTAGTTCTTGCCAGGCCCACTTGTCTAGAACCCGCCCTTGGGCTGTGGCCGGGCCGGGCCTTATTTACAGGGCGCGAGAGCTGCAGCGATGCTCCTTTTTTCTCTTTCTTTGTTGCTGTATCTTCAGATGGTGTTAGTAACATCTATATTTTAAAGCTTTCCTATGTTTATGATTGCTAATATGGTTGGTGTGAGCTGTATGCTATCACCAGTGCGTTCTTTAATGTGGATTTATCTTACCATTATACATTACCTTCTATTCTCCTCTTCTGATGCTTAAACCAAATGTATGATATATTGACATAGAATTCAATAAATTATTTCTTTGATCTGTATCACCAGCTGGTGTAGATGCGATATCCTGACTACAGTTATACAAATGGAAACTCTTCTGAAGCCAGAATCCAACTAGTGCATTTCTATTCAAGGATAGATACAGATTAGTGTATTATTTTGTAATGTGGAGGCTGTGGCACAACAAGTGATGTAACTGGGTAAGTAACAGCAGCTTTTACTATAGTGAAAAATCTGGTCATCTTGCACTTGTTCCTAATTCACAAGAGCAGGACAGATTTATTTATGGATTTATGACAAAAGTTTTAGACAACCTCCTTAGTGAAAGTATATAACTGTTTTTATGCTATTAACTTAGATAATAAAATTAGAACGTATGTCCAACAAAATTTTTAACATGCATGTAAAATCTTGTCTTACCAATGCAATACCAAACCATTGCAAAGAAAAGTCAAAAGAAATGCATCCAATCTAAGATCCATTCCGCACTGCGTGTGGGGGATGCATAAACGGGCACAGCTCGTGGCAAAAGGCCGCCTTGTGCTGTTGGTGAGCACGGTACCTGCCGTGCTGCAAGAACTGGCTCTTGCCGTGACCCTCTCCTCCTCTCCTGTGCGCCACTACGGCTAACTGCGGGTGAGCACAGGTGAGGTTATTTGTGTAAATGTAGCCAAGGCCTAAGATGCTCAGTCAATGTGAGTTAGTGACCCTGTATTTAGTAAAGTTTAATTAATGAGAGTATTTTATTGAGGAGAGGAACATATATAGGATGACTCCAATGGGCGGTATAGCTATAGTCCAGGCCCCTATAGAAGCTTCGCCATCAGTCTAAAATACTATCTATACTCCTCACCTTCCGGCTCTTCTCCCGGCCCTCGGCTCCGTCTTCTGCCTCTTTTCCGCCTGGGTGCATCACTAAGACGCAGCAGTGTTTGCGGGGCGCATCATGATATCCGCCGCCTTGTCACTATGCTCATATCCCTTTTTAACTTTAAAGGGGCACCTGGCTGACATTTATGAAAGGGGCCATCTGGGGTGACACTTTGTTATTAAAATTGGCATCTAGGGTGGATAATGTTCATCAAAGGGGGCCATCTGGGGTGGACATTTCATTAAAACGGGGCAACCTGGTTTGACATTCTTAAAAGGGGCCATTTTTGGGGTGGACATTTAGTGACAGGGGGCATCTGGTTGTGACATTGAGTTTACAAGGGGGCCATCTGGGGGGGTTGGACATTTAATCACAGGGGGCATCTTGGTGGACATTCTCATTAAAGGGGTCATCTGGGTGGCCATTTTATTAAAGCGAGCCATATGGGTGTGACATTTAATTAAAGGGGCATTCGGGGTGGGCATTCGTTAATGTGGTTCCAGGCCTCGAGGTATTTTGTTCTGGACGGCATTCGGATTGAGGTTCATGCAGTAGGGAAATAATGAGGTTCCTAAATTAATGGATGTAAGAGCAGATTCAGTTCATCATTAAATGTACTTTTCTGGACAATATAAATGCGGATTGTAAGGCTATAGAGTAGTATTAGTCCTAACCTCCAGGTACATGTTTTGGTTGGGGCGATCGGGGGCTAGTGAACACCCTGGGACCTTAATCCGCCACTGCTAACTACATTGATCTCCTCATAAGTCTGTTAGTGTATTACAAAGAAGTAGCTCCCCCGTCTTCTCCTGGCTCTCTTTCTTTGCGCTAACTTTTTATTTTTGTAATATGTAGGTTCTAAACATAATGACAACAGCTGGCTGGGTTTTGAATACCATAGGCAAAGTAGAACAATGGCTGATATTAAAGCATATAACTTAGATACTGTCATCACCTAATAGACTCAATCCTATGGCTAAGAGATGACTCGCCATGCATAGCATTTCAATGTCCAAGTTTCTTTAATATTTGTTAAAACTGCTAACAACCAAAGATCATTGATAAATATAGTGTTGGTTAATTTTGTTAGAGAAATCTACTGCCCACTTTGCCTACAAGACCACTTCTCACTTTAATGCAGGTACTATAAACTATCTTGACAATCTTTTTTGTGTTTGCTTGCAGAGTGGCGCTTAGCGTTCTTTATATTAGCTTCTTCATCACAACTGCGGAATACAACTGACTTTTCCAGGTATATTCAATTCGTAGCCTTCACATTACAACGTTATAAAGCTGTAGACTGACTACTTTACATTGTATCATGATTTCATAATTCAAGCCTCGCAGTTTTTCCTTATACTATAACTTTTCACCAAATGTTCGTGTTTCACTGTGTGCTCCACATACCCCTCTATGCTACTTTATTCTTTTGGCGTTCAGTACGATCAATGTGTAGATACAAATTTTTACAGGTTTTATAACACACTAATAACAAAAGTAATATCGTCGAAGATTTTCTTTTTCGACACAATCGTTTAACTTTTAGTTAAACGATGTGTACGAAAAAGAAATCTTCTGACGCTAATAACGTTTGCATCCTATCTTGGCGAAGGGAGCTATGTTTGGTGTATTATTGCCCGAAATGAGCCGAACTTTTCATCATTCATCATGCTACACACGCATTGCTAAGGTCGGTGTGACAGTTTTCGGGCACAATTTCATTGCATTTTTATGTGAATGTAATTGGTGTTAAAAGTCGTGTTTCAGACATTTGGGCGCTATTTTCTGTGTTGTGGTTCACTCCGCATAAGCTCATCTATATTTTGATAGATCGGCATTTTTGAGACAATTTATTATGATTTTAATCAGTTTAGGGGCTAGAGAAAGTGGGGGTGTCTGAACTTTAGGTTTTTACTTTTTCACTATTTTTAGACCCTCAGGTACATTAACTCTAGATTTGCCGATCATTCCTACCATATACTGCAATACCGTACTGTATTCAGTATTGGCATTTTCACATATTCATTATATTGAGCCAGTGGCTTATGTAACAAATCTGTCACTCAACCAGACAGCCTCGGGTCTGACAAAGACCCAAGGCCGTCATGCAACTGATCGCGCTCCCCGCTGTCATTCGGAGGGAAAAAAAAAGGGCAAACAAAAAAAAAAAATGATTGGATCCCATCATGGCGCCGCCCTCTCTGAACGGTTTTAAATTCCGCGGCAGCTTTCATTTGCTTATGGACTGTTTCTACATCTGTCCAGTGTTCCCAAATTTACAATAGGTTTAATATATTTTTTAAAAATTATCACCATATGTGTAAAAACCATTTTGTGTCCTATTCTGAGAACGTATACTTTTATACTTTGTGCTGCATCGGAGTTGTGTACAGTAGGCGTCGTCATTTCTTCAGAATGTACCTTATGGTTACATTAACTAACCATTTAGGGGGACTGTATGACTTTGTAGTAGGGGGGGTGCAGTGAGTAGGGGGGAATGGGGTGGGTGGTGGTTATTGAATATACCACTTATGTATTGATAATCTGTCCCTGATCAAGAAAACATTGGAGTTACATCAACTGATGAGGGGTGTTTTCCCAAGCTACATGATTTTGAGAAATCCCCTGCTACCGTCAATTCACCAATGGGGGCATGCAGGTTCAATGCCAAGTGCTCCGCTTGGATATTCCAGTTATCCAATTACCAATCCAGTCTACAACTTAAGTATTCTGATTTAACTATTTGATTTCTTGTCTTTCCTCCAATTTCTGTTGTTAGGATTTTGATTAAACTACCAGTTTCTGGGAATTAACGGAGTTAGAAGAGCACCGACATAATACTCCTTGTTTCTCCTTATAAAAAGGAACATTTTATTATTCTGCTAGTGAGATTTAAATGGTAATCGCAGGTGGTGCAAGAGCTTAGGACCTGTTGTGTGACCTGTATCGCATTTTGTATAGAGGGCATGCTACTCCTCCTGGTGCAATGAGTGTATAAGTGAACATAATATATAATAAACCGTAGAATATGATCTATGGACTTAGGATTATAAGATATATATGTAATAGATTATAGATAATATCTTCCGATCTTAGATCTTACGTTTGTCGACGACTCTTAGCTATCGTGATGATACTGATATATAGCGTACTCGATGGACTCATCTTCTCGCTAAACCGAGCGTCCACCGGCCGCACACCAACGCCTGGGGCAAAAAGCGGGGGAGCTGGCAAGGACCAATGGTATAGGAGCAGAGGAGGGAGGCAGCAGCACGCCAGTTTGGCAGATTAAATCAGGGTTGACTTTTATTTCAGGATGCGAAACGTTTCGGGGTATCCACCTTTTTAAGCCTTCGCCGAACGTCGACGATCTGCCATAAAGATCACCCTGAATTTATCTACCAACTGGGGAGTGCTGCTGCCTTCGTTGGCTAATATCGTCTATACTTTTTTTTTTTTTCCTTTTCTTACCCACATTACTTATTGACTTATGGATGGGCTTGGTTTTCGTGGATCAAGGGAGTTTACAGCGTGACCATATTTGTCTTATTTGTAATGTAATTTGACACATGATTGGAATGTTGTTTCCTGTACAGGGACAGCAGATTTTAAATGATGTTGAATGATCCCCTTGTGTACTCTCTTTTCTTCTAGTTGCCGCCGGGACTAGGTTGGCTGCCCCCTGCTTGATTGTTATCTGTGAAGCTCTTGAACAAGATAAGAGCCCGATTCTAGCCTATAAATGGATTGGATCATGGGTATTAACATAATGTTAATGTTTATTCATATGGGACTAAGTTAATTATTTTCTTCCTAATCTCAGAAATATTTCATGCTATACTAATATGAAAGGACAATATTTTAGTATAATAACATTATTATAGCCCATGTTCCGGGACACATAGTCCTCACCGGTCATATCCTGTGAAAACAATCTACTTCAATAGTCCCTCAATGGTTTTTGCCATTTTTTCTTCAATTTTCTTTGAGCTAAAATCGAAATATACATTCCCTTTATGTACTTTATTTCACGACTATTGTATAAATAAATGCAATTTGTATTATACAAGAACTTTGTCGTGCATTCATTTTTTATTATAAAAAGTGTGTATTTTTGCCTATCCATGGACAATTTAACTTTGGACGTACACTTATTCTACTTTAATAGGTTCCCCACAATTGGTATCATTCCTTTTAACAAGGAACACATCCTTTGTTGCTGGATGTCTCGGGTCTTCTATTCCTTAATTTTGAACTCGTTTATTTATGAACCATTTTTGCTTTACAGCCTTAGATGAAATCGAATACTTATTGACTTCTAGAGTGTCTATTGTCGTCTATTCCGTAGTCCAGCGTTGACATGCACTAACATTGTGTCGTCTATGGCTTTGCATAATTTTTTTTGTGTTGAAAGCTTATTGAAATAACACAGATCCCACAGAAACAAAGTTCCATCACTTATTCCAAATAACAGAAATAAGACTTTATGGTGAGACAATATCCATGTAAAGAAATGGTGGATGAGAATCCAGTGTAGGGTGCCAGTTGTGTGATGTACTAACAACGTGCAGGCACTGAGATCAATGAATGTCGCCTATTACTAACTCCATTTCATTTAATTAAAACCCTGAGCTTAAAAAAAAAAAAGTGGGCATTAATGCGTAGAGCCAAATACCAGTCCAAATAAACCCTGCAAAATTCCTCAAACATACTTTTGGGGTTAATGTAACATAATGTACATTAAGAAAAAAAAAAAGGGGTTTTTAAATATCCCTATCACAACTCTATTTGCTAAACAGTAAATTACTTGAATATGTTTTAATAGGTTTGCGCGTGTATGTATATTAATTACTACATATATACATACATATAATCTATATATATATATCTAATATATATATATATAAATCAAAAGCGAACGGCACGTCTTCCACCATGGTGGAATAACCTGGTTTTTATTCCCGAGAGAAAGTCTTAGAAAGGCTTCGGATGAAGCTGAACGTACACTTGTGAATAAACACCACTTTGAATTGTTCCACATTTTTGGAGTGCCGTTGCCCGTTCGCTTTTCAGTTTTTTCTATATTTGGAAGGACGTGGCTGACCGGTTGGTATCTTGCACCCAGCCCTTAACTTTAATTGCTGGCCGACTAATAAATCATCTTTTTTCGTATATATATATATACTATCTATATATATATATAATAATATATATAAACAGACTTATATATTTATGTTTTTGCTTAGAGAAGTGACCCATAAGATTACGCATTACTTTGTGTATTACACAGCATATATGAATGCGTATCCTTAATTACAAACCAGATAGGGACAACATTGTGAGAATTTATAAATGTTTCCAATGTCAAGATTTGGTACAAGGCTTGTGTCTTCAGGGGCAGGGAGGGAGGTATCTTGCAGAGAAAATAGTGATGCTTTATTACATCACCACCCTTCTCTAAGAGGACTTTCCTCATATATTCACATACATCTACCCGACCACCATAACCGAGCAAGTTTGGTCCACTCCGCGGACCGATCTTCACACTGTTCACGAAGTCTCCCTTACTATCAAGTTCAGACCAATCCATATTATTGGTTGTTGGTGAATTCTCCAATTTCAGGTCCAGTTACACTGACCTCCTACTTGTCAAGTCCTCCTTCTGATTGCCTGCAATTTTCCTCTTCCCCCTTCCCTCAGTCTCTTCCTAGTCCCGTCACACTGCTTCACCACATGAGCTATAGATTTGCGAGACCACATTGATCTCTGTTCGTTGTTTACGACTCCAGCCCTTATTATTTTAGGGTGCAGAAATGAAGAAAAAAACCCCCCCCCTTAAAACTTTTTTTTTAATGTTTGTTGTCCTGATAGCCTGGTCTGGACAAGCTATGCAGCGAAGATGCCTATTTAATATGTATTTAAATTACAAATATATTTTTTCATAGGCTGATGGTGAGACTAAACAGTTCTCTGTTCAGTGATGAGGTCTTCATTATATTTTGACTTGGTTTGAGACTTTCCCTACTTTGTCATTTGGTTTTAATTGTTGTAGAAGGAATCATAACAAAATAATTTCTTTGATAAATAGTTTGTATCCCTATATAGTTTGTTTTGCATCTGTCTCGATTCAAGTTTATATTTCTATGTTGCTCAAGAGGACAAAGGACAAATTTATAATACTTATGACTTTTCCATTATTTTATTGTTTAAAAAAAAAAGCAATGTCAAAAAGCAATGCAAAAGTGTATTGTTGACCTAACCTTGTACCTAGTAATTGTGCTGTGGGGTAGTCATATTAAGCTCTAGCTTATTGCTTCCTATCTACCTTCATCTTAAAAATTTTCTCCGATCTTATCATTCAATTACTATATATGTTTCTCGTAAGGTAGTATCTAAGCCTATAGATTAGTATCTATGTATCTCATGACTCTTAAAACCCATTCTAGACCACGATCTTAAAGGCTTTAATGACCTTGGAATTTTCAGGAATTTTGCATCACTGCTAGTGTGTTTGTGAATAATTGCACCTTTTTTTTGTAACACGTAGGGTATTTCTTTAAACTAAAAATTATCAAAACTGAGAGAAAAAGGTTTTTTTGGTAATGTACAGTATATATTCCCGTCTTTTCCAATTTCAAAATACCTAAAAATGACCATTTAAATTAATTTCCCAGTGGTATAGACCGTTGAAGTTCATATAGATTTTTATAAGGTGTAGAGAGGGATTTTTAAAAATTTTACTTTCGGAACTATATTATGTTACTTTTTTCAAAATATTTGGTTGTGGATGCTTTATTCATTCTCCTTTCCTATCATATCATATGTCCCCACAATCGTGGTCATCAAAATACCTGAGGGAACATTTTTACATTATTAAGAGCCCCAGCTACAAGTACAACAACACTCTGTGGGGGTTTCTGCTTAACCTTTTCAGACTGGGTCTACTAGAGCCCCTTCTAACTTCTCCCTAAGTGGTTCTCTGGCTGTGTATCTCTGCACTATTTGCTGAAAGACGTTGCTATGGACGGACAATTGGAACCTGCCCCCGTCTGATATCATTCGTCAATGGAACCATATACAGAATTCTTTAAATGAACCTTTTGACTCATTAGCCGATTTAAAAAGTTAACTTTAGAAGAAAGAGGCCACATATAACAAATTTTAGAGGATTACCAACAGTCCCTGTGCGAGATCATATGATAAGTGGTCCCTTGATTTTGTAGCTTTCGATTTTGATCAGTAAATTTTTCTTTCAGGTTTGAACTCTAAGTTAAATTCTAATACTTACACGTGTTTGAACCATTGAAAACACTATGGGGAATGGTTTGTTATTTTTCTGTGTTTGTTAGAAAATCCCTGTTCTGGTTTAATGTGAAAATAACTGCGTCCTGTTCAGCTATATGATTTTGATCAAAGTTGCTGTAAAAGTTACATAGGGTCATCATTATGTTAGTCAATTCTCAGTAACCTTCATTGCTTTTTTTCTTTCACTTCTAGTATCTGCATGTTCGTGGGTATATGTTTATGTACCATTGTTCAAATTGATATAGAAAGTGTATTAAAAAGTTTCTTTCACTTTCATTAAGTAGCTAAAAATGTTGCCACTATTTATTATTTAACCCTTTTGCAAACATAATTGTTATTTGATTCTGTGTGGACAACACTGCTACACACAATTAAAACGGGTTGATTCCTTTATTGTAAGTTTAAAAATTCTCAATATTGCTAATAATCCATTATATTATATGCAGATTTATATATGGCATTAGAATATTAGAGATGACGAATACAACTCGTCCGAAATGCTTTGACGCTCGATCGAGCATACTAGCGTACTGCGTAAACGGCTCGTTGCTCGAGACCGTAGTATTCTCGCACACAGCTGAAACATCAACATCATCACCGCACCATACTCCGCGAAATGGCAGCTCCCTACCGTTTTTGCTTTTCTGACGGCCAGAAACGACCAACATCACAAGCCAGGAGACTCTGCACTCCACCCCGCATGACGTGTAACCCTTCACACGTCGATAGCAGTGGTGGCTGCATCAGGTTGACCCTGGGATAGACTATAGCCCGCTGCCCGTAGCTGGCTTCGACATTCTCTGTCTGGATGCCCTAGGGAGAGAGCTGCTGCTGGTCAGGGAAAGCGTTAGGGGTGTCTATTAGCTTACTGTTAGGCAGATGATCTACAACAACCCAACAAGCCCTTCTTATGGGCTCCAATAACGTTACACTTTTTATTTTTTTTATTTGCTTGTGGCTGGGCTTGAGCCTGGCACTAGTTAGTGCAGCTAGTACCATAATCTGTGAGGAAGTAGCAGGGGGACTTGCTACCGGCTTGTGTTTTAGCATCTTAGTGGGACACACAATCATCCATCCTTCAGCGACACCAAAGTGGGAACATATTTTTATTAGGGGTTTGATTCACTTAAGGCACAGTCCTGCCAGTTTTCTTTTTATTTTATACTTTTAATTTTTTTAATAACTACTCAGCGTCAATCTTCATTCTGGCACTATATGTGGTGCTTTCCATACTTGAGCTAAAAAAAGAGCCAGATATGGAGAATTTCCATAACGCTTACCTTAACAGCCTACCGTAGCTGTTATATATATTTGATTTCTGGTTGATCTGCGGTGGCATGAGCTTGCTGCAGATGCATCGAGCTAGCAAGATTGGTGAGCCTTTGTAGAGGAGACTCTTGTGCACCACTGTGTTTTGCGCGTTAGTGGACGACACATATCCATCGAAAGACCCTGAAGTGGGAAATTTATTAGGGTGCTATCGGGGTTGGATTTCATTAGGCCACAGCTCTGCCATTTCCTTTTATTTTACGTTTAGTTTTTTGCCTACTCACAGCGTCATCCTCATCTGGCATAGTAGTGTGCTGTCATACTACTGCTCGAAATATCCATAAGGAGGATCCAAAACAGCGGCTTACTTACGCCTACAGTAGCGTTCTATTCTTTGATTTCTGGTTGATCTGCTGGTGGCTGTAATTGCTGCAGTGCATCTACTAGCAAATTGTGACATTTGGGAGTGATACTTGGCGATCCTACTTTTGTGTTTTTTGCGCTTAGTTGGCGCACTATCCATTCGCAAGTCCGAAGTGGGAAATTTATTTAGGACCCCGGGTTGATTTCAATTTAGGTAGGTCACGAGTCGGTCCATGTCCTCTTTTTATTTTACGTTTATTTGTTTTCAAACTCAGCGTCATCTCAGCGGGCAATAGTAGTGTGCGTTAACTTGGCTAGCAAATAGCCAAGGAGATATCCAAACGGCTTACCGTACGCCTACCGTCGTTATAGATATTTGATTTTCTGGTTGCTCTGCTGTGCTGTAGTGGCTTGCAGGTGCATCTACTACAAATTGTAGCTATTTAGGAGTGCAGACTTTGCGACCACTGTGTTTTTGCGCTTATTGACGCATCATATCCATCTCAAGACCGAAGTGGAAATTTTAATTAGGGTCCTCTGGGGTTGGATTTTTCAATTAGGCACAAGGCTTGCCATTCTCCTTTTATTATTTTCCGTTTATTTTTTATTTACTCAGTGTCATCTCAGCTGGCATATTGCAGTGTGCTTTCATACTTGGCTTAGAAAATAGCCATACAATAGGATCTGCATCGTTTGGGTTTTAAAAACTAACAACAACAAAAAACAAAACAACCACAACTAAAAAGTTAATAAACAATATTAAAGTTATAACTCTCCTATTTTTCAAAATGTTTAACCCGAGGGCTAGGGGTATAGGATCGAGGGCGGGACGTGGTGCGTCCCAACTACTGCAGGGGTCAGAGTCCGTGGTCCTGGGCGTTGTGGAGACACCACCTGCTTATGAAGGGAGCAGGGGAACGCCCTAGAGCTACACTCCCTAGGTTTCATGCTCTGAATTTTACTGGGACTCGTGGGAGAGCACTGTGAGGCCAGAACAGTGCGAACAGGTGATGTCGTGGAGGCCGACAATCTTCGCGCAATTGTCCACCAGCAGTCTTTCCACGCATCTCACCCATGCACCGACATTCGCACTCCTCCGCTCTGCACCTCAGGCCGCCTCCCCCCGTCTGCTCCCCTCCCAGCAAAATTGCCATTGTTGAACCATACTCTGAGAACTGTTTCTGGACCCTTCCCCACGCACAAACCACGTGTCCGGTATGCTTTAGGGGCATTTTCCGATGCCCCAAGTTTTCCATACCATTCCAGTTCTGGGGGGAAACAAATATGATGACCGTTGTTGACGTACTGGGGAAGTGTGTAATAGAGGTGTCCGACGATGAGGAGACCTGTTGTCAGACAGTGGGGAAAGTTGTTTGTCAGTGTGCAGGAAGTTCCAGTGGTCAGCAACCTGAGGGACGTAGGACATGAGGATTTGACAGATACCCAGCTGGTTTGGAGAGAGTGCCGGTGTGAACCAGTGTTCTTCTGAGTACGGAGGAGAGTCCTCTGACAGAACCTCTTGTTTGGAAGATGCATGGGTGGGCCAACGGTAGAGTGCATGTGCCAGACTGTGCATTCAGCGCCAAATGTGTCAACTTAGTGAAGCTCCCGTGGCTAGGGGCTCTGCGGCGAGGGCTAGATTTTTTCAGAAGTCTGGAGGTTCTTAAGGAATACACGCGATGACGACGGACTGTGGTTGTGCCATAATTCGCCAAACCAGGATCAGCAGGGGTTCCACCACTATTAAAGCTCTAACTCCACCAGTCATGCGCAGGCATATGACTGCTACACACAACCCCCTCATGGCACAAGGAAGCGCGTTCACCTCCGGCCGTGCAACCACGCTCCTCTCCCCTGTGTCAGCTGATAGTCAGCTCCCCTGCCCAGGCACCATGCACATTAAAACCCCATCGGCGCCTCCACGATCCTCCACAGCATCCACCAGCGTGTCAGCTCCCATACCCCAGACGCTGGAGCGAAACGCAAATATATTGGCAACCACCCGCACGCCCAAGCCCTTAATGTGCAACTCCAGATTGCTAAGCCTGGGAATGCGCCCCTATAGGCTAGTAGAGACCCACCGAGGCCTTTTCGCAGCCTCATGGCTGCGGGCTGCCCCCCTCGGTATCTTTCGGTATCCCCCCAGCCGCCACTGCACTCTTTTCTTCCGAGGGTATGCCTTTCCCTCGCCTGCATCCCAGCAACGCGTCAGACAACACAAATCCGGCCCCCTGCTGACCAACGCCCTTTCTGACAAGTCCACTGACACCGGACAAACGTGGACGAGTGCTTCCGGCCAGGGCCACTATATTATCGTGAGGCACATTGGGTTACTTGGTGGAGGCGGGGACCGCGTCTGCCCCTGCGGCTGGTCCATAGACTTTACTTATACTGCCGCCTGCAGAGATTGCGGGGCCTACATCTGTCCACGGTGTTTCAGGCCTACTAATGCCTCCTCCTCTCCCCCCCCTCCTCCCTCCCCTCCATCCTCCTCCTCCGCATTACCATCCGTGGGCATGGCGCCATCAGTGTAGCTCTAGGCACAGCAAGCAGGCCGTCGCTAAGCGACAGCAGGCGTGCTCCAACTGCTGAAGCCTAGGTGATAAAAGGTCACACCGCCCAAGAGCCTATTACATGGCATTTCCACATCTAACTTGTTAACTTTGTCGCCACAGTGCTGTGTAAGCCACAAAATATACTGAAACACTTTTTCCTTTACGGATTTATTCAATTTCAGCCTTCTTGCGCAATTTTTACATTCCCCTCACACCCCATTCCCAAACTTATAATAACGCTACTACACGGGATCTCTTTATACAAAGGTTCTTAGAAGTGCTGTTTGGGGAGTAGCCTAGAGAATGGCGATGATTGGCGAAACTCGCGACTGTCAGCGGAGCGCCCCTCCATGCCAAGATCCCCAACTAAACATAGTTTTTAACTGCATCAACCCTTTACTCTACTACTGTTCCACTGCCCTCCATACATGGTCCTCCCGCCACTTATCAAACGAGCTGTGGTCAGCAGCAATTGTGGATTGTTTTCATGGCTTTCCCATGTACTTTGTTGTCCGCCACCCTGCTGTGTACTCCCAAAATATACGGGCAAACTTTTATCACTGTCCGTATTATTTGAGCGCTTCTTGCTCCCCATCCTTTGGTTCCTCTCTGCACCCTTGGTTTGAAGCCTAGTCCATTTAGGGTATGTTGCCATGACACTCTCTGCCTGCCGCTTGCGGCCGCTGCCGCTGCCGCTGCCTCTTCATGCCGTCCCTATAGTGTCAGGTCAATTAGTGGATGTTTAGATGGCTTATCTACTCATTCGGTCACTCTGTCATGGCCACTGCTGTTTGCCCAGAATTTGTGGCATAATGGTACGATAAGCACCTCAGAGGCATCCATGCATGCTGCCCCCCTGCTGTTTCTTCCTGTCCATTTCGTGGTGTTTCGATCCTTTTCTGAGGTTCCCAGTGTTTGGCCAGCTTCCTAGTGCAGAAGCCTTGGTCCCCTTGAAAAATGCTTGAGTCTCCCATGACTTCAATGGGGCTCGTTCCTCGAAACGGCATTCGGCTCGGAAAAGTTTCGTCTGAATAACGAGTACCCCCCGACATTTTAGTGCCGCCATCTCTAATAATAATCAAATATTTTAAATTCTTAATATGCGTTCAGTTCTTGCATATCATTCCAAGTGAGAGAGCTATGACACAGGGTAAGTCCAAATCCAAACACCTTCTACCTTCTAATTCATATTGGAGGATCCCAAGCTAACACCTCTCCTCTAGAATTCCTTCAGATGATCACAAGTGTTCACAGTCCTTTCTCTATATTAAAAATAGTTTACAGCCAGATTAACTTGACAACGCTTCTAATGTTATATTTTAAACTTGGAGTCCATTCCACCAATAAGATCGCAACCCGCCACTCTTCTCTGTGCGGGAGGTATCCTCCAAATCTAATATGGTAAGGAAAACTTCATAACTTCATGGCATAGATTTAGGTGCAAAAAGCTCCATTTCAATTACATACTCACATTAAATAAAATGAACATCACTTTTCATTAAAATTAGCCAAGAGATCATAACTAACCCTCGGTTTTGCTGATTCTGGCTCCTTCCAAGGTTTTGGCTTCTATGAATTTCCTTTTAATTACAATGTCATTACAACATAAAACAATTACACAACAATCACACACAAATGTATAAACATTTATCTATCACCTTCTCAATCTTATCTTACAACTGTATTCCGTTTATTTGTCCCCAATCAAATATCCACTATCATTTCTATAGGTTTTTTCAATAAGAAAAGAACACCAATCAATTCTCACACCATACATACTCTCTTCCTAAACAGAAGAGCGTCTAATATCGAGGTTTAATTCTAGAAAATAGATACAAATTACGATGTTCAAAAAACACACACACACCTCTTCCTTCTTCAATCACAGCAAAGCAACCTACTTCCTGTGGGATTTCAATAACAAATTTTTCACAGAGAGATTACCAATCACGAAGTCCACAGCACCACCTTTTTATTCTGCAAACACAGCATTAACCTTTAATTTTCAAACGACAATTTTAAATTACAATCTGGAGTTTTGATTTGTTGGTATGAGCAACTGAACATTGTTCTCTCGAAACACTCTAAATATCACTTTCCCCAAATTTATGTGTGTTCTGTCTGGAATGGATCGAAATCATATTCAATGCCTCTCTTATAAAGACTTTGCCTTCTCCCTATTCCGCCCCCCTTTTCAGTTAATACCTTTTATCTGTAATACAAACAAATGTCACAATATAAAGGAATCTTGGTAAGATCATCTCAACACCCCACCGCCTCTGATCGAACAGTCCAATGAACTCGACCCTGGAACACTCCGCACGGATAACCTCGGCCACAGGTGCAAATTTCCAGCTGGACAGCAGGATCTATTTGACGATAAAAATTACATTTTTATTTATATTCCATAAAACCTTTACAGCACAACAGCATAATGGAAAAAAAGAAGAAATACAACGAGAGCTTATTGCGTTTTCGGTAATATACCTTATTCTAGCTTCCATAGCTATTCATAAGCTCCTTGCTGATTTCTTTTTCTCATATGCTTTGGCTGTACAAGCTTTTTAATGGATATAAATATATTTTATCTACAATCCCCTCTGATGTCCACTGGAAAGTTGATTTCTTTTATCTTTATCGTACAGACTAAAGAATATAAGAGGGCGACATTTTTTCAGCCCTTCTCTGGCCATGTAATATTGTGGGGATAACTGCTATAACCTATCTCTAGTCTCCGCTTATGTTCATCATACCATATAATTTTAACTCTTCTTTTCCTCCTCGCTTACATAGGAACTATTAAATAAAAGGTTTCAATCAGTTACAGGATTAGAAGTAGGCAGTTTGTTGTGTGGAAAGGTACAGTATTATGGTTCAAAATTACACTTTTGTATCTGTTCTTAGATAGAGAAAATGTAAATGATGACTACATATATGGTTCTTGTTTTCTCTCTTCGCTCTTCTGCAAGATGCACTACCTGTGGCATGCAATCCTGTGTGGTTCCTGTGAGACTGGTGATTTATTGTTAAAACTGATCCCTTTGCAAGAAAATGTGTCCCAACGAAGCCGGAAATTGTGCTTCATAATCAAATTCAGTTGTCCCTCCGATATTTCTAGGGACACAAATAATACCTGCGCACGGTAAAAGAATGGTCCAATGAGCACTGATTTTTCTCAAAAAAAAGGGGGAAATATATCCCTCCCCTTATGTTAGTATCGTGAATACGCGAAGTCATCTTTTGAGAAGTCCAGGCCACATATTTTTTTTCCCTGCTGTTTTAATTGTCTGGCAGGGCTAAATTAGGGACAGACTTATTGAATGACTGGCTTAAAGTTTTTTTTTAATACTCCAAATAAAAACGTGATACCCCTACCTCAACCCCCTCTCCATTTTGTCTTCTGGTCTTCACTAGGTGAGGAGAAAGAGAGAAGGGCAGAAGATAAAAAAAAAAATTCCTTCCGCAACTTTAACTAAAGTATCTAGCGTACGCAAGTTCACCAGCTTTCATTTTCTTGATTTTTTGTTATACCAGTCCTAACCTTGTTTCAAGAACAGGTGACTCCGATTTGCCCTATTTTCAAATGAACAAATTCACTGCTGCTAGAGGACATCAGATATTCACCTCTGTGCAGAACAACTTCAATACTTTCCAGCTAAGGAGACAGATCATGATTGCTAATGTAATATTATGTTTTATGAAATTAAATATCGGGGACATTGTCACATCTCTATCAGTCATTTTTATTTGTTAACAGAGACTTCAGATTTGCAACCTTCATTGAAGTGTGATGGTGGTACGATGATACCTTCAATCAGTCAATGTCAACTAAAGCAACTTGGGTACAACATAAGCAGCTTGCACATTAGAAACGACTCCATTGCATGCACATATGTATTTGATGACATTATTAACAATATTCGAGTACAAAGTTTTCAAGTAAAAGCTGCCATAGGATGGTGTGGAAACACTGTTAACCAGGTTTGAGAATATTTTTTTTGTATTTTTTTTTAGCTTTTTAATTGAAATGGTTAGTTTCATTTAAGTTTGTCATTTTAGTTTGTCTCATCATTATAACCTCTTTTCCAAATGAGGATGATATTGCCACTATCTGTTTTCCACAAGTCCCAAATCTCAATTTCTATATAGTATAGTAAAAAATATAGTAAAAATGCACTAGAAACTTGCTGGCTAAATCACTGGAGGGAAAATTCATTGGACTGTGATTTTAAAACACACTCTTAAAATCTCCCCAGAATGGCATTCCGACGCCAATATATCTTATAAGGCTGTGGCCCTACTAGAGATTCACGGCGCATCATCTTGCCAGTTAGATACCTATTATTGGGAGGTTTTATAGAGAGTATAGTAAAAGCTGGTCGCTGGCATTCTACTCTCGCCTGCCAAAATAGCTTGCGGGTGGGAGAAGACAGGAAACTGGCGTGAAGGGGAGATTTATTGCCTTCTCTGCAAGAAAACTGGTAAAAAGCATAATGAATCCCCCCATTGTGTTTATATAAATCTAACAATGAGCTTTGATCTGTGGTTTTCTAGCAAACAACCATAAATGTCAATGAATTACAATTCAATTATTGTACTTTTTTTCTACAGAATGAGTCCTCACAAATCTATTTCACCAATCTCTCCAATTGATCCGAATTCTGGCCCACTCATTACCAAAAATCCAATTGTCTTCAATTTTAACTTGTGGATACAATCTGACCATGCAGAACCAGTCTGAACTTCTCTCTAACCCATAGTCAGGTGATGATTATATGTGGAACATTGCAAATACAAGTACATTTCATTAAATATTGTAGTCACACTGTATGTGATCCAATAAAAAACATACTAATGTTATTTCCAATGTAATCCTAGACAATACCTGGGGTCTTAAGCCAGTTTTACTTAATAAAAATATGTTCCAATATACAGTGCTAAAACTGGCTACGTTTATAAAGAACATTTCGCTCCTTTTATTTACAGCTCAGTTGTTTTACCCTACAAGGTGGAAAGTGGATCATGACACTAGTCCACTCTGGCTGCTTTTCAGAGGCAACATTCACTGTTCCAATACAAGTTACGAAGAAAATAACAGTTGGATCAAGTTTTATTTGCGGATTGTTTCTCCTGAAATGTGATAGGAAAGTTGATCTTTGCTTTACGAGAGTGGAGAAAAATGCTTGCAACTCCAACCAATAACCCAGATGACCGACTCCGTGTTGTTGTTTGAAGTCAGGGTAAGTCAAATATTGGTGCTTCAAATCATCAGATAGATACTTAATGCGGCACCCATAAATGTCCTAAATGTGTAAACTTGCAGATACAAAGATCTAATCCCTAATTTCACTGCTCTCTGGTCTTATATACTGCCTTAGAAGCTTGATAGGACCTGTCTCCCTGCGAAAACCCACCCAAGTCAAATGTGGCCTCGCCATACATCCCCCCCCAGCCCTTCTCCCTAGCCATTTTATTTTAACTTTAGTGCAGTAAATAGTATTAAAACGATCCGACCTCTTATAAATAATGAGAGGTCGGTCATCGTGTATCTGGCGTGCGTGGCAGTCGGCGTTTTATTAGGGGGATGCGACACCCCCCTCCAGCACTGCCCCCCGCCAGTGGTCAAATTGTAGGAAAAGCCAGCGCATCGCATGGCTTGCCGCTACTCCTCACGGATAGCGGCCACGCTGTCACTACCAGCGGCTGCGGACTGGCTGGACTCACATTGCCGGGGCCGCGCCGCACTGCCAAGGTGGCTGGCAGGCCGGCGCTATGGTAGGCAAAGGGTGGACATTGCCAGGCCCCCAGGAGTAAAAGGGAGAATCTCTTCTATTTCCAATGAATCTGAATTGTGTTTCTAGGTGGCGTATGATCCTGAGATTCAGGTTTACAAGTGGTGAGAATCAGGGGCCATGTTTAGATAGTAAATCACACTTCCGACGCCGTGTACACAGTTAATATGCCAGTTTTGCTGCATTGTTAGAAACACAATGGAGATTCGATCTAAAAAAGGAGGAGACTCCTGCTTGCAAGGAAAAAAGAAGGAGAGTTTCTATGAGTCACAGAACAGAGATACAGCCCTCTGAAGTGTTCTCCCCCAATCTCCATTTTAGCCATCAGGCGTGCAGGGAGTCTTGAGCTGGCACACAGGAGCTTTGACCACCCACGATATAGAGACATAATCACTTCATATGTCTAACAGTTATCTACATTTGAGAAGGAGATAATTCAACTAATATTCCATGTTATTACCCTTCTCTATGGCAAATGCTGAAGAACACACTTGGGCCACAGTATCAATCGTTTTGTTCTGTTGTTTATTTGAGGCCCTTTTCATTCAGGCAGCACCATTTTTTGTAGCCATTGTTTATTGCGCGACATAAATGCTAGCTACGCAGCAAAACCAAACCAACTTTCCCTCATTTTTCTACCTAGCAATCCAGATGTTTTGATGTCGCCTAATGATATCATCACTTGCGCCTTTTCATTTAGGGCGCTAAAAAACGGGCAGCAAAAAAAACACGTGCAGGCCACGGAGCGGCGTTAACTGAGTAAGGAAAGCATGAGCCCCTTGCAGAAACAGCTCATCCAGACACTGCGAGACACTAAAAACAGATCATACACATGACAGAGATACTGCTGCATACACTAGTACAGATACATACAGTCATTAGATACTCTGCAGACAGGAGCTACAACTCTACTTCACACTTCATATCACCTTCTATATTTACAAAAACATTCCTGCAGAATCCTGGTCCCAAAGAAAAGACAGAAGAGAACGTTACGAATGTTGGCGATAGTACTGACAAGTTGTCCCCATGTCATTCGCACCAATATCTGGGTGGTTGCAGACTGTGCGAATTACAGGGGTGCAGCAGGAGACCAGCACTGGGGATCCCTCCAGGGAACCCCCTGCTGAGTGAGGTCACGTGGTTGCAGGGTGGTGTTCAACCACACCTGGTGCTGCTAGTGAGTGTTATCTATTTCGGGCTGTGGGAAAAGAGAGAGAAGCTTGTAGCAGGATGACAGTCATGTGCTGAATTCTACATTACGCGTAACTCGCCAAACATGGCGCCTTAACTGTGGTTAAAAGTGAAGATATAATAAGAGGCAGGAACTTAACTAGCATAGATGGTTTTTAGACTTGTGATAATTCTGGAAAACAGTGCACCAGAGTTAGGGCGCCACTGCTACAACTAGGGCGCTCAACAAAAGTGATAAATGCGGCATCCCATTCTCCTATTCCCATTTTTTTGGTGATAGTGTATTTTTTTGTTGGGAAAATTGACTGATAACCGATGACGATTCAATCCGCTTCACCTTAATGTGTACACACCACGACCAACAACATGTCCAGTAAGATACTTATGTTAACACCAAAAAACACACACATGTCCTGGATCAAGTTTTTATTTCCCATCACCTACTCCTCCTTATTTAACCATATGTTATGACATTCTCCACTTCTCATTCTTATGACCAGCGCGGAGGGTTCTGTTATTGTGATAATACCAATGGCGCACATCTAACGTGACTTTATTATCTCATTCGAGGGGTTTTCTGGATATTCTAATTCATTATTTGGTTACCAGTGGTGTAAGAACACAGATACATCTGTGTGGAATTTTCTGCAGTTCCTTGCTACATCTTTTGGTGAAAGATACACATTGGGTCGTATGCTCTCCTCACATCTGTTTTAAGAAGGTAGATTTTCTTTATATAAGTATCTGGTTTTGTACATATGTTAGAGGAAATTTTGAATGTTAATTGCCAAATGCATCGCCTTGTTGTCTGCTTCAAATTCTCTAGGTTTCATCATGCTCCTTACTTTTTTCGTTTTATTGCTATATTTGCACTGTGAACTGTCTAAAATGTCTAGCTGAAAACATATATCTAGTTAATTACAGTTTAGATGATAGTATTTATTTATTAGTTATGGACATTCAATAGGGTCACTTGTGAACATCACAATGTCCATGTTGCCCATTTAGGAGATGTGAAGGTAAACATTTTCATTGGATAAATTGTTTGTGGCATCAAGGTCAAACTTTAACTTTATTTCCTACATAGACATTTCATTTGAATCAAATTTGGCATGAAGGCGCCTATGTCTCGAAACCTTTGATGCACATGAAAATGGGGCAATTGTCTGCTTTCCCACAGAAAATATTGGTCCCCCCCTTCCCCAATGGGCCTCACAGTCTAATCAACCCTAAACCACAGTATTTTGGAGTGTAGGAGAAAACCGGAGGACCCGAGGCAAACCCACGCAGACACCAGACAGACATACATATCTTTGCAGATATTGCCTAGGGCCGGCAAGGGCTGTATTGCTAATCTCACGGATCCACCATGCTGCCCATATAATCTCCCTATCTATCTATCTATCTCCTATAAAACTTCTCCATTATTACAGTTTGTTTTACCATACTAAAGGAGTCCTACTGACTGTGACTGGTCCTAAAATAGTTTTCTTTGGGGCCCCCCTTTTTAGTTCTTGCCAGGCCCACTTGTCTAGAACCCGCCCTTGGGCTGTGGCCGGGCCGGGCCTTATTTACAGGGCGCGAGAGCTGCAGCGATGCTCCTTTTTTCTCTTTCTTTGTTGCTGATCTTCAGATGGTGTTAGTACATCTATATTTAAAGCTTTATATGTTTAGTGATTGCTAATATGGTTGGTGTGAGTGTATGCTATCACACAGTGACGTTCTTTAAGTGGATTTATCTTACCATATACATTACCTTCTATTCTTCTTTTCTGATTGCTTTAACACCAAATGTGTGATATATTGATAGAATCAATAAATTATTTCATTTGATCTGTATCAACCAGCGTTGCTGTAGATGCGAATCCTGACTACAGTATACAGAATGGAAAACTCTTCTGAAGCCAGATCCAACTAGTGCATTTCTATTCAAGGATAGATACAGAAGTGTATATATTTTGTAATGTGAGGCTGTGGCAACAACAAGTGATGTGAACGGGTAAGTAACAGCAGCTTTTACTATAGGAAACTGGCATCTGCATGTTCCTAAAGAGCAGGGACAATTTATTATGGATTTGATGACAAAATGTTTTAGACAACCTCTTCAGGAAAGGTATAATGTTTTTATGCTATTAACTTAGAATAAGAGATTAGACGTATGACCAACAAATTTTTAAATGCAGTGTCAAATATCTTGTCTTATACCAATGCAATAGTTGTTCGAAACATGGTGCAACAGAAAAGTCAACAGAAATGCATCCAATCTAAAGATTCCATTCCCACTGCGTGTGGGGGATGCAGTAAACGGCACAGCTACGTGGCCAAATAGGCCGCCTTGTTGACTGTTGGTGAGGCACGGTACCTGCCGTGGCTGCAAGAACTGGCTACTTGCGTGAACCACTCTCCTCCTCTCCTGTGCGCAACTACGGCTAACTGCCGGCGTGAGCAACAGGTAAGTTATTTGTTGTTAAATGTAGCCAAGGCCTAAAGATGCTTCAGTCATGTGAGTTAGTGCCCTGATTTCAGTAAAGTTTAAATTAATGAATATTTATTGAGGAGAGGAACAATATAGGATGCCAGGGGGCTTCATATATGGGCGGTGATGGCTGATAGTCCAGGCCCCTATAGAAGTTCGCCATCAGTACTAAAAATATATCTATTACTCACCTTCCGGCTTCTTCTTCCGGCCCTGCGGCTCGTCTTCTGCTCTTTCCGCCTGGGTGCATCACTAGACGCGCAAGGTTTGCGGGCGCATCACTATATGAGCGCCGCCTTGTCACTATGGTCATCATATCCTTTTTTAACTTTATAAAGGGGCACCTGGGCTGACATTTATGAAAGGGGCCATCTGGGGTGAACTTTTTATTAAAATGGGGTCATCTAGGGTGGATATTCATCAGAAGGGGCCATTCTGGGGTGGACATTCATTAAAAGGGGCAACCTGGGATTGACATTCATAAAGGGGGCATTTATGGGTGGACATTTAAGGCGGGGGCATCTGGTTGGACATTTAGTTGTACAAGGGGGCCACTGGGGGTTGGAATTTAATCACAGGGGGACATCTTGGGTGGGACATTCTCATAAAGGGGTCATACTGGGTGTACCATTTTATTAAAGCGAGCCATATGGGTGTGACATTTAATTAAAGGGGCATTCGGGGTGGGGCATTCGTTAATGTGGTCAGGCCGTCGAGGGGATATTTTGTTCTGGACGGCATTGGATTGAGGTTCATGCGTTAGGGAATAATGATGTTCCTAAATAAAGGATGAAGAGCAGATTCAGTTCTCATTAAAGACTTTTTGGACCAATATAATGGGATCTGTAGGCTATAGAGTAGTATTAAGTCTAACCTCCAGGACAGTTTGGTTTGGGGCGATCGGGGGGGCCTAGGTGAACACCCTGGGACCCTTAATCCGCCACTGCTACTACATATATCCCAATAAGTCTGTTAGGTATTACAAACGAAGTAGCTCCCACCTCTTCTCCTGGCATCTCTTTCTTTGCGCTAACTTTTTATTTTTGTAAATGTTCCTTATAGGTACTACACATAATGACAAACTGGTCTGGGTTTGAGATACCATAGGCAAAGTAGAACAAGGCTGATAGTGTAAGCATATAACTTAGATACTGTCATCGAGGATCACCGAATAGACCCAACCTATGGCTAAGATGACTAGCCTGCATAGCATATTCAATGTCCAAGTTTCTTTAATATTTGTTAAAACTGTAACACCAAAGTCATGATAAAATAGGTTGGTAATTTTGTTAGAGAAATCACTGCCACTTTGCCAAAGACCACTTTCTAACACTTTATGCAGTGACTATAAACTATCTTGACAATCTTTTTGTGTGTTTGCTTGCAGGTGGCCTTAGCGTTCTTTATTTAGCTATACTATCACAACTGGGAATACAAATGACTTTTCAGGTATATTCAATTCGTAAGCTCTTACATTTACAAGTTATATAAGCTGTAGACTGAACTACTTACATTGTCATCATGATTCAGAACTCAAGCCTGCAGTTTTCCTATACTATAACTTTTCACCAAAGTTTAGGTGTTTCACCGTGGTGGTGCTCCACATACCCCTCTATGCTACTTATTCTTTGGCTTAAGTACAGATCAGTGGTAAGATACAAATTTTTACCAGGTTTTATAAACACACTATAAAAGTAATAGCGAAGATTTCTTTTTACACAACGTTTAACTTTAGTTAAAGTGTACGAAAAAGAAATCTTCTGACGCTAATAACTTTGCATCCTTTGGCGAAGGGAGCATGTTGGGTAATTATTGCCTGAATGAGCCGCACGTTTTCATTTATGCTACCACTTGCTAAGGTCTGGTGACAGTTTTGGGCAATTCATTGCATTTTTATGTGTAATAATGGTGTTAAAAGTGTGTTCAGACATTGGGCGCTATTTCTGTTTGTGGTTCACTGCCGCAATAAGCTCATCTATATTTGTGATAGATCGGCATTTTGAGACAATTTATTATGTTTAATCAGTTTAGGCTAGAGAAAGGGGGGATGTCTGAACTTTTAGGTTTTTACTTTTTCACTATTTTTAGACCCTCAGGTACATTAACTCTAGATTTGCCGATCATTCCTACCATATACTGCAATACCGTACTGTATTCAGTATTGGCATTTTCACATATTCATTATATTGAGCCAGTGGCTTATGTAACAAATCTGTCACTCAACCAGACAGCCTCGGGTCTGACAAAGACCCAAGGCCGTCATGCAACTGATCGCGCTCCCCGCTGTCATTCGGAGGGAAAAAAAAAGGGCAAACAAAAAAAAAAAATGATTGGATCCCATCATGGCGCCGCCCTCTCTGAACGGTTTTAAATTCCGCGGCAGCTTTCATTTGCTTATGGACTGTTTCTACATCTGTCCAGTGTTCCCAAATTTACAATAGGTTTAATATATTTTTTAAAAATTATCACCATATGTGTAAAAACCATTTTGTGTCCTATTCTGAGAACGTATACTTTTATACTTTGTGCTGCATCGGAGTTGTGTACAGTAGGCGTCGTCATTTCTTCAGAATGTACCTTATGGTTACATTAACTAACCATTTAGGGGGACTGTATGACTTTGTAGTAGGGGGGGTGCAGTGAGTAGGGGGGAATGGGGTGGGTGGTGGTTATTGAATATACCACTTATGTATTGATAATCTGTCCCTGATCAAGAAAACATTGGAGTTACATCAACTGATGAGGGGTGTTTTCCCAAGCTACATGATTTTGAGAAATCCCCTGCTACCGTCAATTCACCAATGGGGGCATGCAGGTTCAATGCCAAGTGCTCCGCTTGGATATTCCAGTTATCCAATTACCAATCCAGTCTACAACTTAAGTATTCTGATTTAACTATTTGATTTCTTGTCTTTCCTCCAATTTCTGTTGTTAGGATTTTGATTAAACTACCAGTTTCTGGGAATTAACGGAGTTAGAAGAGCACCGACATAATACTCCTTGTTTCTCCTTATAAAAAGGAACATTTTATTATTCTGCTAGTGAGATTTAAATGGTAATCGCAGGTGGTGCAAGAGCTTAGGACCTGTTGTGTGACCTGTATCGCATTTTGTATAGAGGGCATGCTACTCCTCCTGGTGCAATGAGTGTATAAGTGAACATAATATATAATAAACCGTAGAATATGATCTATGGACTTAGGATTATAAGATATATATGTAATAGATTATAGATAATATCTTCCGATCTTAGATCTTACGTTTGTCGACGACTCTTAGCTATCGTGATGATACTGATATATAGCGTACTCGATGGACTCATCTTCTCGCTAAACCGAGCGTCCACCGGCCGCACACCAACGCCTGGGGCAAAAAGCGGGGGAGCTGGCAAGGACCAATGGTATAGGAGCAGAGGAGGGAGGCAGCAGCACGCCAGTTTGGCAGATTAAATCAGGGTTGACTTTTATTTCAGGATGCGAAACGTTTCGGGGTATCCACCTTTTTAAGCCTTCGCCGAACGTCGACGATCTGCCATAAAGATCACCCTGAATTTATCTACCAACTGGGGAGTGCTGCTGCCTTCGTTGGCTAATATCGTCTATACTTTTTTTTTTTTTCCTTTTCTTACCCACATTACTTATTGACTTATGGATGGGCTTGGTTTTCGTGGATCAAGGGAGTTTACAGCGTGACCATATTTGTCTTATTTGTAATGTAATTTGACACATGATTGGAATGTTGTTTCCTGTACAGGGACAGCAGATTTTAAATGATGTTGAATGATCCCCTTGTGTACTCTCTTTTCTTCTAGTTGCCGCCGGGACTAGGTTGGCTGCCCCCTGCTTGATTGTTATCTGTGAAGCTCTTGAACAAGATAAGAGCCCGATTCTAGCCTATAAATGGATTGGATCATGGGTATTAACATAATGTTAATGTTTATTCATATGGGACTAAGTTAATTATTTTCTTCCTAATCTCAGAAATATTTCATGCTATACTAATATGAAAGGACAATATTTTAGTATAATAACATTATTATAGCCCATGTTCCGGGACACATAGTCCTCACCGGTCATATCCTGTGAAAACAATCTACTTCAATAGTCCCTCAATGGTTTTTGCCATTTTTTCTTCAATTTTCTTTGAGCTAAAATCGAAATATACATTCCCTTTATGTACTTTATTTCACGACTATTGTATAAATAAATGCAATTTGTATTATACAAGAACTTTGTCGTGCATTCATTTTTTATTATAAAAAGTGTGTATTTTTGCCTATCCATGGACAATTTAACTTTGGACGTACACTTATTCTACTTTAATAGGTTCCCCACAATTGGTATCATTCCTTTTAACAAGGAACACATCCTTTGTTGCTGGATGTCTCGGGTCTTCTATTCCTTAATTTTGAACTCGTTTATTTATGAACCATTTTTGCTTTACAGCCTTAGATGAAATCGAATACTTATTGACTTCTAGAGTGTCTATTGTCGTCTATTCCGTAGTCCAGCGTTGACATGCACTAACATTGTGTCGTCTATGGCTTTGCATAATTTTTTTTGTGTTGAAAGCTTATTGAAATAACACAGATCCCACAGAAACAAAGTTCCATCACTTATTCCAAATAACAGAAATAAGACTTTATGGTGAGACAATATCCATGTAAAGAAATGGTGGATGAGAATCCAGTGTAGGGTGCCAGTTGTGTGATGTACTAACAACGTGCAGGCACTGAGATCAATGAATGTCGCCTATTACTAACTCCATTTCATTTAATTAAAACCCTGAGCTTAAAAAAAAAAAAGTGGGCATTAATGCGTAGAGCCAAATACCAGTCCAAATAAACCCTGCAAAATTCCTCAAACATACTTTTGGGGTTAATGTAACATAATGTACATTAAGAAAAAAAAAAAGGGGTTTTTAAATATCCCTATCACAACTCTATTTGCTAAACAGTAAATTACTTGAATATGTTTTAATAGGTTTGCGCGTGTATGTATATTAATTACTACATATATACATACATATAATCTATATATATATATCTAATATATATATATATAAATCAAAAGCGAACGGCACGTCTTCCACCATGGTGGAATAACCTGGTTTTTATTCCCGAGAGAAAGTCTTAGAAAGGCTTCGGATGAAGCTGAACGTACACTTGTGAATAAACACCACTTTGAATTGTTCCACATTTTTGGAGTGCCGTTGCCCGTTCGCTTTTCAGTTTTTTCTATATTTGGAAGGACGTGGCTGACCGGTTGGTATCTTGCACCCAGCCCTTAACTTTAATTGCTGGCCGACTAATAAATCATCTTTTTTCGTATATATATATATACTATCTATATATATATATAATAATATATATAAACAGACTTATATATTTATGTTTTTGCTTAGAGAAGTGACCCATAAGATTACGCATTACTTTGTGTATTACACAGCATATATGAATGCGTATCCTTAATTACAAACCAGATAGGGACAACATTGTGAGAATTTATAAATGTTTCCAATGTCAAGATTTGGTACAAGGCTTGTGTCTTCAGGGGCAGGGAGGGAGGTATCTTGCAGAGAAAATAGTGATGCTTTATTACATCACCACCCTTCTCTAAGAGGACTTTCCTCATATATTCACATACATCTACCCGACCACCATAACCGAGCAAGTTTGGTCCACTCCGCGGACCGATCTTCACACTGTTCACGAAGTCTCCCTTACTATCAAGTTCAGACCAATCCATATTATTGGTTGTTGGTGAATTCTCCAATTTCAGGTCCAGTTACACTGACCTCCTACTTGTCAAGTCCTCCTTCTGATTGCCTGCAATTTTCCTCTTCCCCCTTCCCTCAGTCTCTTCCTAGTCCCGTCACACTGCTTCACCACATGAGCTATAGATTTGCGAGACCACATTGATCTCTGTTCGTTGTTTACGACTCCAGCCCTTATTATTTTAGGGTGCAGAAATGAAGAAAAAAACCCCCCCCCTTAAAACTTTTTTTTTAATGTTTGTTGTCCTGATAGCCTGGTCTGGACAAGCTATGCAGCGAAGATGCCTATTTAATATGTATTTAAATTACAAATATATTTTTTCATAGGCTGATGGTGAGACTAAACAGTTCTCTGTTCAGTGATGAGGTCTTCATTATATTTTGACTTGGTTTGAGACTTTCCCTACTTTGTCATTTGGTTTTAATTGTTGTAGAAGGAATCATAACAAAATAATTTCTTTGATAAATAGTTTGTATCCCTATATAGTTTGTTTTGCATCTGTCTCGATTCAAGTTTATATTTCTATGTTGCTCAAGAGGACAAAGGACAAATTTATAATACTTATGACTTTTCCATTATTTTATTGTTTAAAAAAAAAAGCAATGTCAAAAAGCAATGCAAAAGTGTATTGTTGACCTAACCTTGTACCTAGTAATTGTGCTGTGGGGTAGTCATATTAAGCTCTAGCTTATTGCTTCCTATCTACCTTCATCTTAAAAATTTTCTCCGATCTTATCATTCAATTACTATATATGTTTCTCGTAAGGTAGTATCTAAGCCTATAGATTAGTATCTATGTATCTCATGACTCTTAAAACCCATTCTAGACCACGATCTTAAAGGCTTTAATGACCTTGGAATTTTCAGGAATTTTGCATCACTGCTAGTGTGTTTGTGAATAATTGCACCTTTTTTTTGTAACACGTAGGGTATTTCTTTAAACTAAAAATTATCAAAACTGAGAGAAAAAGGTTTTTTTGGTAATGTACAGTATATATTCCCGTCTTTTCCAATTTCAAAATACCTAAAAATGACCATTTAAATTAATTTCCCAGTGGTATAGACCGTTGAAGTTCATATAGATTTTTATAAGGTGTAGAGAGGGATTTTTAAAAATTTTACTTTCGGAACTATATTATGTTACTTTTTTCAAAATATTTGGTTGTGGATGCTTTATTCATTCTCCTTTCCTATCATATCATATGTCCCCACAATCGTGGTCATCAAAATACCTGAGGGAACATTTTTACATTATTAAGAGCCCCAGCTACAAGTACAACAACACTCTGTGGGGGTTTCTGCTTAACCTTTTCAGACTGGGTCTACTAGAGCCCCTTCTAACTTCTCCCTAAGTGGTTCTCTGGCTGTGTATCTCTGCACTATTTGCTGAAAGACGTTGCTATGGACGGACAATTGGAACCTGCCCCCGTCTGATATCATTCGTCAATGGAACCATATACAGAATTCTTTAAATGAACCTTTTGACTCATTAGCCGATTTAAAAAGTTAACTTTAGAAGAAAGAGGCCACATATAACAAATTTTAGAGGATTACCAACAGTCCCTGTGCGAGATCATATGATAAGTGGTCCCTTGATTTTGTAGCTTTCGATTTTGATCAGTAAATTTTTCTTTCAGGTTTGAACTCTAAGTTAAATTCTAATACTTACACGTGTTTGAACCATTGAAAACACTATGGGGAATGGTTTGTTATTTTTCTGTGTTTGTTAGAAAATCCCTGTTCTGGTTTAATGTGAAAATAACTGCGTCCTGTTCAGCTATATGATTTTGATCAAAGTTGCTGTAAAAGTTACATAGGGTCATCATTATGTTAGTCAATTCTCAGTAACCTTCATTGCTTTTTTTCTTTCACTTCTAGTATCTGCATGTTCGTGGGTATATGTTTATGTACCATTGTTCAAATTGATATAGAAAGTGTATTAAAAAGTTTCTTTCACTTTCATTAAGTAGCTAAAAATGTTGCCACTATTTATTATTTAACCCTTTTGCAAACATAATTGTTATTTGATTCTGTGTGGACAACACTGCTACACACAATTAAAACGGGTTGATTCCTTTATTGTAAGTTTAAAAATTCTCAATATTGCTAATAATCCATTATATTATATGCAGATTTATATATGGCATTAGAATATTAGAGATGACGAATACAACTCGTCCGAAATGCTTTGACGCTCGATCGAGCATACTAGCGTACTGCGTAAACGGCTCGTTGCTCGAGACCGTAGTATTCTCGCACACAGCTGAAACATCAACATCATCACCGCACCATACTCCGCGAAATGGCAGCTCCCTACCGTTTTTGCTTTTCTGACGGCCAGAAACGACCAACATCACAAGCCAGGAGACTCTGCACTCCACCCCGCATGACGTGTAACCCTTCACACGTCGATAGCAGTGGTGGCTGCATCAGGTTGACCCTGGGATAGACTATAGCCCGCTGCCCGTAGCTGGCTTCGACATTCTCTGTCTGGATGCCCTAGGGAGAGAGCTGCTGCTGGTCAGGGAAAGCGTTAGGGGTGTCTATTAGCTTACTGTTAGGCAGATGATCTACAACAACCCAACAAGCCCTTCTTATGGGCTCCAATAACGTTACACTTTTTATTTTTTTTATTTGCTTGTGGCTGGGCTTGAGCCTGGCACTAGTTAGTGCAGCTAGTACCATAATCTGTGAGGAAGTAGCAGGGGGACTTGCTACCGGCTTGTGTTTTAGCATCTTAGTGGGACACACAATCATCCATCCTTCAGCGACACCAAAGTGGGAACATATTTTTATTAGGGGTTTGATTCACTTAAGGCACAGTCCTGCCAGTTTTCTTTTTATTTTATACTTTTAATTTTTTTAATAACTACTCAGCGTCAATCTTCATTCTGGCACTATATGTGGTGCTTTCCATACTTGAGCTAAAAAAAGAGCCAGATATGGAGAATTTCCATAACGCTTACCTTAACAGCCTACCGTAGCTGTTATATATATTTGATTTCTGGTTGATCTGCGGTGGCATGAGCTTGCTGCAGATGCATCGAGCTAGCAAGATTGGTGAGCCTTTGTAGAGGAGACTCTTGTGCACCACTGTGTTTTGCGCGTTAGTGGACGACACATATCCATCGAAAGACCCTGAAGTGGGAAATTTATTAGGGTGCTATCGGGGTTGGATTTCATTAGGCCACAGCTCTGCCATTTCCTTTTATTTTACGTTTAGTTTTTTGCCTACTCACAGCGTCATCCTCATCTGGCATAGTAGTGTGCTGTCATACTACTGCTCGAAATATCCATAAGGAGGATCCAAAACAGCGGCTTACTTACGCCTACAGTAGCGTTCTATTCTTTGATTTCTGGTTGATCTGCTGGTGGCTGTAATTGCTGCAGTGCATCTACTAGCAAATTGTGACATTTGGGAGTGATACTTGGCGATCCTACTTTTGTGTTTTTTGCGCTTAGTTGGCGCACTATCCATTCGCAAGTCCGAAGTGGGAAATTTATTTAGGACCCCGGGTTGATTTCAATTTAGGTAGGTCACGAGTCGGTCCATGTCCTCTTTTTATTTTACGTTTATTTGTTTTCAAACTCAGCGTCATCTCAGCGGGCAATAGTAGTGTGCGTTAACTTGGCTAGCAAATAGCCAAGGAGATATCCAAACGGCTTACCGTACGCCTACCGTCGTTATAGATATTTGATTTTCTGGTTGCTCTGCTGTGCTGTAGTGGCTTGCAGGTGCATCTACTACAAATTGTAGCTATTTAGGAGTGCAGACTTTGCGACCACTGTGTTTTTGCGCTTATTGACGCATCATATCCATCTCAAGACCGAAGTGGAAATTTTAATTAGGGTCCTCTGGGGTTGGATTTTTCAATTAGGCACAAGGCTTGCCATTCTCCTTTTATTATTTTCCGTTTATTTTTTATTTACTCAGTGTCATCTCAGCTGGCATATTGCAGTGTGCTTTCATACTTGGCTTAGAAAATAGCCATACAATAGGATCTGCATCGTTTGGGTTTTAAAAACTAACAACAACAAAAAACAAAACAACCACAACTAAAAAGTTAATAAACAATATTAAAGTTATAACTCTCCTATTTTTCAAAATGTTTAACCCGAGGGCTAGGGGTATAGGATCGAGGGCGGGACGTGGTGCGTCCCAACTACTGCAGGGGTCAGAGTCCGTGGTCCTGGGCGTTGTGGAGACACCACCTGCTTATGAAGGGAGCAGGGGAACGCCCTAGAGCTACACTCCCTAGGTTTCATGCTCTGAATTTTACTGGGACTCGTGGGAGAGCACTGTGAGGCCAGAACAGTGCGAACAGGTGATGTCGTGGAGGCCGACAATCTTCGCGCAATTGTCCACCAGCAGTCTTTCCACGCATCTCACCCATGCACCGACATTCGCACTCCTCCGCTCTGCACCTCAGGCCGCCTCCCCCCGTCTGCTCCCCTCCCAGCAAAATTGCCATTGTTGAACCATACTCTGAGAACTGTTTCTGGACCCTTCCCCACGCACAAACCACGTGTCCGGTATGCTTTAGGGGCATTTTCCGATGCCCCAAGTTTTCCATACCATTCCAGTTCTGGGGGGAAACAAATATGATGACCGTTGTTGACGTACTGGGGAAGTGTGTAATAGAGGTGTCCGACGATGAGGAGACCTGTTGTCAGACAGTGGGGAAAGTTGTTTGTCAGTGTGCAGGAAGTTCCAGTGGTCAGCAACCTGAGGGACGTAGGACATGAGGATTTGACAGATACCCAGCTGGTTTGGAGAGAGTGCCGGTGTGAACCAGTGTTCTTCTGAGTACGGAGGAGAGTCCTCTGACAGAACCTCTTGTTTGGAAGATGCATGGGTGGGCCAACGGTAGAGTGCATGTGCCAGACTGTGCATTCAGCGCCAAATGTGTCAACTTAGTGAAGCTCCCGTGGCTAGGGGCTCTGCGGCGAGGGCTAGATTTTTTCAGAAGTCTGGAGGTTCTTAAGGAATACACGCGATGACGACGGACTGTGGTTGTGCCATAATTCGCCAAACCAGGATCAGCAGGGGTTCCACCACTATTAAAGCTCTAACTCCACCAGTCATGCGCAGGCATATGACTGCTACACACAACCCCCTCATGGCACAAGGAAGCGCGTTCACCTCCGGCCGTGCAACCACGCTCCTCTCCCCTGTGTCAGCTGATAGTCAGCTCCCCTGCCCAGGCACCATGCACATTAAAACCCCATCGGCGCCTCCACGATCCTCCACAGCATCCACCAGCGTGTCAGCTCCCATACCCCAGACGCTGGAGCGAAACGCAAATATATTGGCAACCACCCGCACGCCCAAGCCCTTAATGTGCAACTCCAGATTGCTAAGCCTGGGAATGCGCCCCTATAGGCTAGTAGAGACCCACCGAGGCCTTTTCGCAGCCTCATGGCTGCGGGCTGCCCCCCTCGGTATCTTTCGGTATCCCCCCAGCCGCCACTGCACTCTTTTCTTCCGAGGGTATGCCTTTCCCTCGCCTGCATCCCAGCAACGCGTCAGACAACACAAATCCGGCCCCCTGCTGACCAACGCCCTTTCTGACAAGTCCACTGACACCGGACAAACGTGGACGAGTGCTTCCGGCCAGGGCCACTATATTATCGTGAGGCACATTGGGTTACTTGGTGGAGGCGGGGACCGCGTCTGCCCCTGCGGCTGGTCCATAGACTTTACTTATACTGCCGCCTGCAGAGATTGCGGGGCCTACATCTGTCCACGGTGTTTCAGGCCTACTAATGCCTCCTCCTCTCCCCCCCCTCCTCCCTCCCCTCCATCCTCCTCCTCCGCATTACCATCCGTGGGCATGGCGCCATCAGTGTAGCTCTAGGCACAGCAAGCAGGCCGTCGCTAAGCGACAGCAGGCGTGCTCCAACTGCTGAAGCCTAGGTGATAAAAGGTCACACCGCCCAAGAGCCTATTACATGGCATTTCCACATCTAACTTGTTAACTTTGTCGCCACAGTGCTGTGTAAGCCACAAAATATACTGAAACACTTTTTCCTTTACGGATTTATTCAATTTCAGCCTTCTTGCGCAATTTTTACATTCCCCTCACACCCCATTCCCAAACTTATAATAACGCTACTACACGGGATCTCTTTATACAAAGGTTCTTAGAAGTGCTGTTTGGGGAGTAGCCTAGAGAATGGCGATGATTGGCGAAACTCGCGACTGTCAGCGGAGCGCCCCTCCATGCCAAGATCCCCAACTAAACATAGTTTTTAACTGCATCAACCCTTTACTCTACTACTGTTCCACTGCCCTCCATACATGGTCCTCCCGCCACTTATCAAACGAGCTGTGGTCAGCAGCAATTGTGGATTGTTTTCATGGCTTTCCCATGTACTTTGTTGTCCGCCACCCTGCTGTGTACTCCCAAAATATACGGGCAAACTTTTATCACTGTCCGTATTATTTGAGCGCTTCTTGCTCCCCATCCTTTGGTTCCTCTCTGCACCCTTGGTTTGAAGCCTAGTCCATTTAGGGTATGTTGCCATGACACTCTCTGCCTGCCGCTTGCGGCCGCTGCCGCTGCCGCTGCCTCTTCATGCCGTCCCTATAGTGTCAGGTCAATTAGTGGATGTTTAGATGGCTTATCTACTCATTCGGTCACTCTGTCATGGCCACTGCTGTTTGCCCAGAATTTGTGGCATAATGGTACGATAAGCACCTCAGAGGCATCCATGCATGCTGCCCCCCTGCTGTTTCTTCCTGTCCATTTCGTGGTGTTTCGATCCTTTTCTGAGGTTCCCAGTGTTTGGCCAGCTTCCTAGTGCAGAAGCCTTGGTCCCCTTGAAAAATGCTTGAGTCTCCCATGACTTCAATGGGGCTCGTTCCTCGAAACGGCATTCGGCTCGGAAAAGTTTCGTCTGAATAACGAGTACCCCCCGACATTTTAGTGCCGCCATCTCTAATAATAATCAAATATTTTAAATTCTTAATATGCGTTCAGTTCTTGCATATCATTCCAAGTGAGAGAGCTATGACACAGGGTAAGTCCAAATCCAAACACCTTCTACCTTCTAATTCATATTGGAGGATCCCAAGCTAACACCTCTCCTCTAGAATTCCTTCAGATGATCACAAGTGTTCACAGTCCTTTCTCTATATTAAAAATAGTTTACAGCCAGATTAACTTGACAACGCTTCTAATGTTATATTTTAAACTTGGAGTCCATTCCACCAATAAGATCGCAACCCGCCACTCTTCTCTGTGCGGGAGGTATCCTCCAAATCTAATATGGTAAGGAAAACTTCATAACTTCATGGCATAGATTTAGGTGCAAAAAGCTCCATTTCAATTACATACTCACATTAAATAAAATGAACATCACTTTTCATTAAAATTAGCCAAGAGATCATAACTAACCCTCGGTTTTGCTGATTCTGGCTCCTTCCAAGGTTTTGGCTTCTATGAATTTCCTTTTAATTACAATGTCATTACAACATAAAACAATTACACAACAATCACACACAAATGTATAAACATTTATCTATCACCTTCTCAATCTTATCTTACAACTGTATTCCGTTTATTTGTCCCCAATCAAATATCCACTATCATTTCTATAGGTTTTTTCAATAAGAAAAGAACACCAATCAATTCTCACACCATACATACTCTCTTCCTAAACAGAAGAGCGTCTAATATCGAGGTTTAATTCTAGAAAATAGATACAAATTACGATGTTCAAAAAACACACACACACCTCTTCCTTCTTCAATCACAGCAAAGCAACCTACTTCCTGTGGGATTTCAATAACAAATTTTTCACAGAGAGATTACCAATCACGAAGTCCACAGCACCACCTTTTTATTCTGCAAACACAGCATTAACCTTTAATTTTCAAACGACAATTTTAAATTACAATCTGGAGTTTTGATTTGTTGGTATGAGCAACTGAACATTGTTCTCTCGAAACACTCTAAATATCACTTTCCCCAAATTTATGTGTGTTCTGTCTGGAATGGATCGAAATCATATTCAATGCCTCTCTTATAAAGACTTTGCCTTCTCCCTATTCCGCCCCCCTTTTCAGTTAATACCTTTTATCTGTAATACAAACAAATGTCACAATATAAAGGAATCTTGGTAAGATCATCTCAACACCCCACCGCCTCTGATCGAACAGTCCAATGAACTCGACCCTGGAACACTCCGCACGGATAACCTCGGCCACAGGTGCAAATTTCCAGCTGGACAGCAGGATCTATTTGACGATAAAAATTACATTTTTATTTATATTCCATAAAACCTTTACAGCACAACAGCATAATGGAAAAAAAGAAGAAATACAACGAGAGCTTATTGCGTTTTCGGTAATATACCTTATTCTAGCTTCCATAGCTATTCATAAGCTCCTTGCTGATTTCTTTTTCTCATATGCTTTGGCTGTACAAGCTTTTTAATGGATATAAATATATTTTATCTACAATCCCCTCTGATGTCCACTGGAAAGTTGATTTCTTTTATCTTTATCGTACAGACTAAAGAATATAAGAGGGCGACATTTTTTCAGCCCTTCTCTGGCCATGTAATATTGTGGGGATAACTGCTATAACCTATCTCTAGTCTCCGCTTATGTTCATCATACCATATAATTTTAACTCTTCTTTTCCTCCTCGCTTACATAGGAACTATTAAATAAAAGGTTTCAATCAGTTACAGGATTAGAAGTAGGCAGTTTGTTGTGTGGAAAGGTACAGTATTATGGTTCAAAATTACACTTTTGTATCTGTTCTTAGATAGAGAAAATGTAAATGATGACTACATATATGGTTCTTGTTTTCTCTCTTCGCTCTTCTGCAAGATGCACTACCTGTGGCATGCAATCCTGTGTGGTTCCTGTGAGACTGGTGATTTATTGTTAAAACTGATCCCTTTGCAAGAAAATGTGTCCCAACGAAGCCGGAAATTGTGCTTCATAATCAAATTCAGTTGTCCCTCCGATATTTCTAGGGACACAAATAATACCTGCGCACGGTAAAAGAATGGTCCAATGAGCACTGATTTTTCTCAAAAAAAAGGGGGAAATATATCCCTCCCCTTATGTTAGTATCGTGAATACGCGAAGTCATCTTTTGAGAAGTCCAGGCCACATATTTTTTTTCCCTGCTGTTTTAATTGTCTGGCAGGGCTAAATTAGGGACAGACTTATTGAATGACTGGCTTAAAGTTTTTTTTTAATACTCCAAATAAAAACGTGATACCCCTACCTCAACCCCCTCTCCATTTTGTCTTCTGGTCTTCACTAGGTGAGGAGAAAGAGAGAAGGGCAGAAGATAAAAAAAAAAATTCCTTCCGCAACTTTAACTAAAGTATCTAGCGTACGCAAGTTCACCAGCTTTCATTTTCTTGATTTTTTGTTATACCAGTCCTAACCTTGTTTCAAGAACAGGTGACTCCGATTTGCCCTATTTTCAAATGAACAAATTCACTGCGATGATATTGCCACTATCTGTTTTCCACAAGTCCCAAATCTCAATTTTAGAAACTCTCCTCTCTCTTGTCACAGTGATGTTCACTCTGTATTCTCAGATTATGTCATAAACTGAAAACAATACAATCTTGAATAATTATGTCTATCCACAGCAGAGCACCGTAAATGCCCAAAGATGTCATATACACAACTGTATAACACAAACTCCACTTACATTTCCATTTCACTTATAATACTATAGTAAAAAATGCACAGAAACTGCTGCTGGAATCACTGAAGGGAATTCTTTGAGACTGGCATTTTAAACACCACTCTTAAAATTCCCCAGGATTGCATTCCGGCGCCAATATATATTTATAAGGCTGTGGCCAAAACACCACTCCAGAAAAAAATGAACTTATAGGAACTGTAGCACTTAAGTGAAAGACCGCAAGTATAAGCGTAAGTCATAGTAAGTGTTAAAATAATAGATCAGTATATACTACAGATTTAGCGCTAGTTTTAGACTAGTGGGGCCCTGGTCAAAACTAAAAGTGAGCCCCCCAAAAAAAGTATTTATGAACAGTCACTTTAGCCCTGCTAGTAATAGACTGTGCAGTTTTCCCACAGTGATATGTATTATGTGATTTAAGAAGATTTTATAGACATGAGATAGACAGATAGACGACAGAAATCTTAAAGCAGCATACTTAGGGTTTAAAAACCATGTGGGTGTGCAAGCTACTTTAGGGAAAGCAAATCCCTCCAGAAATATATGTAGAAAAAATAGCAGCAATGATACATGCATCAGTGTGAAATAGAAACACAACGTGTTAAAGGAAATCTACCATCTACTATCTTTGATTTCAATGCTTTATGAACCAAAAATACATTGAGAATGCTGTAGCTACACTGAATTCAGGAAGTAAGAGTTCTCCTACAGAGACTGCCAATTAAGGCTCCAGTAGGCATGTGGAGTTTATGCCATTGATACTCCACTAGGGATACTGAAAAATATCAAAGTTTTCCAGGATGGGATAAGGAAAACTATGCTCTTAGGTTACCTTGTAAGGCGGCTCCCTTGACATCAAGCATGACCTACAAGAGGCCTTATGAGATGATGCGGGTTTAAACCAGAATATCTATTCAGTAGGAAAGACTCTCAACTGTAGACAGCACTGTTCTGACCTGATTGGGTTCCTTAGTACAGTTAGGGAACTGGTTTGGCTGAGAGGCTTCTGACTAGGGTGGGAAGTAAGAGTCTCCTTATGGGGCTTGCAAATTAAGGCCACCATGTAGGTGTGTGGAGTCTTATAGCCTTGATCTTTTTTCGAACCGTCCCACAGTGATTAGTAAGTTCCAGGCCAGTTCTGACAGGATCAATGTTAGGATTTGTTTCTGACACTTGTGTCCTCACGTCTCAGGTTTTGTAAGGGAATTGCCTGGTTGTCTCGTAAAAGCAAAGCGATCCCATTTTATGATATGCATTGAGTATGACAGTAATCAATGAAAGAGTGATGTAGGGGGTGTCAGACAAGTAACACGCGCGTGGGAAAGACAGCAACTGTTGTCAGGTCCTATCATATGATATTTTAGATGCCCAAATATCCCTCTGTCTTAAATTGCAAATAATTCTTTAAAGGCAAGACTAGCCCTGGGCCCTGTGTTTGCCTTACATAGAGCCTGTCATCAAGATCACACATTTTTCACCTATAATGACAGGTTCCCAAAGTTTTTTGAAAACCAATCTGCTATTCTCATAACATAGTGGCTCCACTCACTTTTAATATTATTTAAATGTATACAAACCCTTTTGTCATAGGGGCAACTGTTACACAGGATGCACTCATTATCATTATCTGCTCTTGCGCTGCTAAATTTCCCACTCTCCCGGTCATACCCCCATCTCCCATCATGACATCGTGAGCTGACCCTGTGTTCGACCAACAATATCTGTCAGCTCACCTCTGATGAGGAGGGGGAGACACTACGGATGAATCCAGGCACAGTGATGTAATCTTTATAACTCCATGGCTCCTTTCTGTTCGAATCACTTTAAAATTTTGCTAATGAGCCCTACTCCTGCAGTTCACACTCGCTGTTAGACTGTCTCTCCCTTCCCTCTCTAACTCACATCTGGCACTACATCCTCCATTTGCCTAAGTAATCTACTGCAGCAGAGAAGTTTCAGCAAACTTTGGAGGCGGGGAGTGCTCCTTGCACAATACATAACAGCCTGGAAGCTGCAGCAGGAGGGCTCTAGGAATGGACCAAGTAGCCCTTCAGGTTCATATTAAATATAAGAAGATTACCAAAGTTACGGGCATGATCTATGAGTCAGTGTCTATGTGTAATTATGCAGAATGTTATGGTTGGTTCCTTAACTATACTCTCTACCTCTCACAGACCTTGTAGCATTTTGTGATCTGACAAGTAATATTTTAGTTATTGGAGCTGTAATAAAAAAAAATAGAACCGAATGTAATTATGTTTTTTTTAATTACTGAGTACTAACTGGAGTTTGGTAGCTTGTTAACATTTCATGCTTCACACACAATATTTATACTATTATAATTTTTCACAGATGGTACTGATCCTAGCCTGGCTAGTGATGTCTTCCCTGTCGTGGGTCATGCACTTTTGCCACGGGTGCTACTGCGCTGGTGATATATTAGAGTGCTGTACCAACTGCACTTAATGCCCCATGTGAGTGATGACTCGTGTTGTAACACAACCTTGTAGGCTGGTTCTGGGATACAAGTTTACAATGCTGCACAGTATTCATATTTTTGAACATAGTGTTGTGCTTATTTCTGATTTCTTTAGATTAATTTAAGTTTTGTGTTGCAGATGTACCTTTGTGTAATCTAGCCTGTTTAACAGATGAGTTTGTCGGTAGATATAATAACGACGGGCACTTGGTTTGTAATACCACCACCTATAGCGGGAATAAGTAAGTTTATATATTCCTGGTTTTACTGTATAATTTATGTATGATAATCTTTCTGTATCTACTCTCTATGCATATATCCATTATATCAGACTGCTTTCTAAGCTTAAAAGAAAACCTGTACCCACAGGAGTGCCTAAAAATGAACAAGAACAGTATATATCTCCAGTCAACTACTACAGTGCTTGTAAAAACTTTTTATCAGAAAGAATTAAATACAAAGACAAGGTTAACAACATACAATTAATGGAGGAAGATTTATAGAAGTATTTTAGGTAGAGCAGAAATGTGCTAGTTGCCCAAGGCAACCACTCAGAGCTCTGCTTTCATATTTCTTAAGCTGTTATAAAAGTAAGCTGAGCGCTCTGTTTGGTTTCCATAGGCAACTAGAAAGTTTTATCTCGCAACTTCGCGATAAATCTCCCCCATAAGCCAATCTACTTAGACTAAACTTGGACAGACTAAACCTACAATTACTAGGAATATTATCAAGAATCATAATAGACAAGACCAAAATTAAGTGATTATGAAACATGTAAGTGCTCTTGCCTATACCACTTGTTTTTATCTTTTCATTAAAAAACTAAAAAAACTTTGTAAATCTCAGACAATCCCAGACATCTCAGACTAATTTCAGGACCTAGGCTCATGAGCCCAATGTGGTCTTTTGAGTGGCTGTGCAAAAACACTATACAAGGCAGGGCAGTTAAGACATTTTATTAGTGAAGAGGCAATCTGCTGCTGTGGAATTTCATTGTGAGGGGCACAGCCAAATGTTTCATTAGTGAGGGGCATAGCTGCGTGCTGTGCACATTCCATTAGTTGAAGTGTCCACGGGCTTGAAATTTTATGTGTGAGGGTGGCAATGCTGGACATTTATTAGTGAGGGGCATGGTGAACATTTCATTATGAGGGCACGGCTCTGCTTGACACTTCATTAGAGTGAGTGTCATGGCTGTGCTGGAATTTCATTAGTAAGTGGTCGTAACGTGGACTGTTCATAACGAGGAGATGGTGACATTTCATTATTGAGTGGGAATGGACTGACCATGTCATTGGTGAAGGGGCATGTGCTGGACATTTCATTAATGGGTTGTGCAATGCTGGACATTTTATCATGTAGGGGCAATGCTGGACAATTCATAATGAGGCGAGCATGGCTGCTGCTTCACATTTCATTAGTGAGGGGCACACTGCTGCTGGACATTTAATTAGTGACGGGCACAGCTGGACATTTCATTGTGAGGGGGCAGGGCTGGAAATTTTATTAGTGAGGGGGAAATGCTGGAAATTTATTAGTTTAGGGGGCACGGTGCTGCTGGAAATTCACTGAGTGAGGGTGCAAAGCCGAATGTTTTCATTAGTGAGGACACAGTTGCTGCTGGACCTTTCATTAGTGAAGTGGCACAGCTGGATATTTTATTAGTAAGGGGGCACGCTGGACATTTTATTAGTGAGTGGGGCAAGCTGACATTTTATTAATGAGGGGAGGGCACAGCGCTGCCTGGAACTTCATTAGTGAGGGGGATGGCTGCTGCTGGGACATTTCATTAGTGAGGGTGCAACGTAAACATTTCATTAATGAGGAGCATTGCTGGATATTTCATCATTGAGGGGAAATGGCTGGACATGTCATTGGTGGAAAGGGCATGGTTGAACATTTTAATAGGGGCAATGCTGGACATTTTTTCAGTATAGGGGCAATGCTGACATCTCAATAATGAGGGGGCAAGCTGTGCCTTGACATGTTCTTAGTGAGGGGGCAAGACTGCTGCTGAACATTCATTAGTGAGGGTGCGTGGCTGTACCTTCATTAGTGAGGGGGAATGCTGGACATTCATTTAAATGAGGGGGCAAGGCTGCTGCTTGACACTTATTTGTGAGGGTGCATGGCTGCTGCTGACATTTCATAGTCAGGGTGACACTGGACATTTCATTATGAGGAGGCGGCTGGACTTTCTTATTTTGAGGGAAATGTGCTGGACATGTCATTGGTATAGAGGGCCGGCTGGACATTTATTAATGACGGGCATGCATCTTTACACTTTCAATAAGGAGAGGCATTGCTGCTGCTTGATATTTCATTAGGGAGGGCGCAAGACAGCGCGGACATCAAGTGAAGGTGCAGCTGGACATTTCATTAATGAGTGGTACATGGCGGACATTTCATTAGTGATTGGGGGCACGGTGCTGCTGGACATTTCATTGGTGAAGATGCACGTCTGGATATTTCATTGAGTGGAATGGCTGGAAATTTCAAATGTGAGAGGGCATGGGCTGGACATCTTATTACTTGTACTCATATGTATAGCTCTCATGGAATACATTTTAAAATATTGGCATTGCATGGCTTCTACAGCCAAAAAAGGTTCTTGACCCCTGGCCTATAGGTCTCTGGCATATGTAAGGTATGTGTCATGCCTTTTTTTGACCCTTTAATTTTTGACCCTTTAATTTATTTGTCACCAGAACTAAAGCTAATGATGAAAAACTAAATGAAGGACGGAAGTATACAGTCTACTAGATGCCATCAGAGTACTAATTACTTACCTTGACATGTTTGTTTTGCTACGATGTGCACAAATAGTACTGCAATGCGTGGATATAATAACAAGTTACAACATAATAGCATTGTGTAGTTCTTTACAATATCATAAAGTTCTAAACAATAATGACACCACCGTGATTCCATTATTCTGATGGAGGCATCTGATCATGAGGCTTTGTGGCCAAAATGGAATAAAACGTCAAGTGGGTAGGTTAACTGTTATGAATGAGAGCACTGCTATTACACTATTTCTCAAATCATAAATTAGAAAAAAAAGGCCAGATACACTAATATATACTCCTAACAGTGAATGGTTGAAGTAAAGGACATAAAAGGTGGGTAAAAGAATTAACAATCACGAGAGGTAATACAAGACCGTTATTATGAAAGAATAAATACATATTCAACTTGAGGTCACAAACGATGCCTGATTCTCCTTCGGATTTTGTTGGTCGACGAAGAAGATTTATGGTATTATTTATTGCAGCAAGCCTTCAAGTTCCGAGGCATAGCAACAACAAAACTAATTAGCGCATGTTGGAGATCCCCAGAAATCCAGCAATGGATGGGGGACATGCCCCAAAATTGGCACACTGCCCTGTTACTGAAGAACAGTGCAAACTGCACGTATGTAGTGTGTAGAGGGTACCAGATCAAGGATTTCTGAGTCTATCGCCCCCTGCACTGCTCTCACGAATGCACCGCTTTGATTTTGGTGCCCTGTTACATGGCCATGCAACTTCTCTTGGATTTTGCATGTTAAATCTGGTGCACGGTTTGATTGACACCCATTCCAGTGGAGGAAATTTGTGTTGCATGAAAGATCGTGCAGTGCGCCACAAATCGGTGTTGCGATAATCACACATTGTGGCATAGGTATTTCATGCAATACATGTGCAAGCATTTGCACAGAAAGAATGTGCGCAACGTGCGATTGGCCAATGTCGGGTGTCACCATGCCTAGTACCATTGTTGTCCAATCCGACTCATCGTTTGTCACATTGTCCGAATTCTGTATGAGCAGTCTTGGTAGTAATATGCCAATTGGTAGATCTGGTATTGTGACTAGGCGGGACATCGAATGATTCACCTATGTGCAGAATAAACTTCATATTTATCCAGCAAGGGACAGATCATGATTGCAATGTAATACAGTAGCCCCGGGTTACATACAGAAGGGTATTTGTAGGTTGTTCTTAATTGAATTTGTATGTAGTCGGACGGAATTTTATCATTGTAACCCAGCCAGAACTTTTTTGGTCTCTTATGACAATCCCACATCATTTTTAAATCCAATGTGAAAGAATCAAGACAGATTAACATAAAGCTTCATACAGACACCTTGATAGACTGTTATAGCTGTTTATTTTAGTCTAGGACTAAAGTACAACAAATTACCAATATCCAGTGGTCCGTTTGTAACTAGGGGTCGTATGTAAGTCGACTGTTCTTAAGTAGGGGAGCCTGTATATGTTTATGAATTAATATCGGGGACTGTCACATTCTCATCAGTCATTTTTATTGTTGAACAGAGACTTCAGATTTGCCCTTCATTGAAGTGTGATGGTTGGTACGATGATAACTTCAATCAGTCAAGTCAAACTAAAGCAACTTGGACAACAATAAGCAGCTGCACATTAGAACGACTCCATTGCATGCAATATGTATTTGATGAACTTATTAAAATATACGAAGTACAAAGTTTTCAAGTAAAAGCGTGCATAGGATGGTGTGGAAACACTGTTAACCAGGTTTGAGAATATTTTTTTTGTTATTTTTTTTTTAGCTTTTTAATTGAAATGGTTAGTTTCTATAGTTGTCATTTAGTTGTCTCAAATTATAACCTCTTTTCCAAATGAGGGGATTGATATTTGCCACTACTCAACTCTTGGAGCCAGTGAAATCTTTAGAAACTCATTCCTACTCTCTTGTCACATTGATGTTCACTCTTATTTCAGGTTATGCCCATAAACTGGAAAAATACAATCTTGAATAATTTGTCTATTCCCCACAGGCAGAGCACCGTAAATGTCTCAAAGATTCAGATCACAACGTATAAACACAACTCCACTTACATTTCCATTTCATTTATAATACTATGAAAAAAAACACAGTAAACTGCTGCGGAATCACTGGAGGAATTCATTTGGGGACCTGCATTTTAAACACCACCTTTAAATTCCCCAGGTTGGCATATTCCTGCGGCCATATATATTTATAAGCTGTGCTCTTAGAGATACAGGTGCAATCTACACCGTAGGACTAGCTAAGAGATGAAGCGAGACACTAACAATGCTCGGGGTGCCGTTATTCGAGACGAACTTTTCTAGATTGCTCGAGTGCTCGTCTCGAATAACGAGCCCCATTGAAGTCAATGGGAGACCAGATCATTTCAAAGGAAAGGTCAGAAAAAATGTGTATTTAATTGAAAAAGAATGTCTTCTGCTAAGTTAGCAGATGTATGCAAAAGCTGCAAATCTCTTCTTACTGTTCCGCGCGTATATTATCTCCCGACCAAGTGCAGCTGGGAAGAACAGTGACGAATAGAAGACTAAAACCAGTGAACACAGATTCATTTAAGTGAAAACGCAGTGTGAAAAACACAGCGAAGAAGAAATAGATTTACAGATGTTGGACATTCTGCTTACTTTGTCGGGGAGTGCTACGCCTGTCCGGGATCGCTCCTCTTATTCACACGAAGTCTCCCCGTGATGCCGATGTCTCCAAGTGCTCCAGAAGTCTACCACGTGCTGACAGAGTTCCACCGTGCTGCCGAGTATACCCCGTGTGCCCGATGTCTGCCCCGTGCTGTCCGAGGTCGCCCTGTTGCTGCCGATTGTCTCCCCCGTTGCTGCCCGATGTCTCCCCGGGCTGCCCGATTTTGTCTCACAGCTGCAAGATGTCTCCCCGGCTGCTTGATGTCTCCGCTGCTTGATGTCTCCCTTGCTGCCGTTCTGCCGTATCTTCCGACAAGTGACCAGAGGTGCGCCGAATCTGATACTATATTATTCACTTGTTCTTCACGGTTTTTTAACTTAACATGATCCGGGTCACTGTGTCACGGTTTTTATTCTATTTTCATTGTTCTCACCTGTGTTTTTTTATTAAATGGCCCCTCGATCTCGAGCCGGGGAAATACTCGTACGAGCAACGAGCCGTTTCGAATACCTTAATACTCGAATGAGCATCAATCTCGGGGGGGGGACCGACGGTATACTCGACTCATCCTGAGTTAGGACCTTTATTGGGACGGTTTTATAGAGAGTATAGTAAGCTGAAGGCGGGCATTCATACCTCTGCCTGCCAAAATAGCTTGCGGGTGGGGAAGACAGGAAACTGGCGTAAAGGGAGATTTAGTGCCTTCTCTGCAAGAAAACTGGTAGAAAAGCATAATGAATCCCCCCATTGTTTATATAAATCTAAAAAATAGAGCTTTGATCGTGTTTTCTAGCAACAAAACCATAAATGTATAGGTATTACAATTCAATTATTGATTTTTTTACAGAATGATCCTCAAAAACTATTTCACCCATATCTCCCAAATTGATCCGAATTCTGGCCCACTCATTACCAAAAATCCAATTGTCTTCAATTTACTTGTGGATACAATCTGACCATGCAGACCAGTCTGAAACTTCTCTCTAAACCCTATGTCAGTGATGATTATCATGTGAACATGTTAAAGATAAAGTTACATTTTCATTAGATATTTGTAGTACACTGTATGTTATCACTACATAATGTTATTTCCAAATGTAATCCATGGACAATACCTGGGGTTTCTATGCCAGCTTTACAATAAAATGATGTTCCTAATATACCAGTGCATAAAACTGGCTACCGTGTTATAAAGAACATTTCCTTCTTTATTTTACAGCTCAGTTGTTTTACCCCACAAGGTGAAAGTGGATCATACACTATCATTTGCTGCTTTTTCAGAGGCAACATTCACTGTTCCAATACAAGTAATAGAAATAAAAGTTGGATAAGTGTTTATTTGGGATTGTTTTTCTCTGATATGGATGGAAATGTATTGCTTTTTTTAGAGTGGGAAAATGCTTTGCAACTCCAACCATTAACCCAGATGACCCTACGATGTTGTTGTTTGTAAGCGGAGGGTAAGGTCAAATATTTGTTCAAATAACAGAATGAATGTAATGGCACATACCCATAAATGCATTAACTTGTCCAGTAAAAAGTCGTTATCCTAATTCACTGCTCCTCGGTCTATCTGCCTGGACGACTAAGAGGACCTGTCACCCTGGAAAACCCACCCATCAAATGTGCCTCGCCATAATCCTCCCCCCAGCCCTTTTCCCTAGCCATTTTATTTAAATTTATGTGCAGTAAATTTTTTAAAACGATTCCGAACTCTACTAAATAAGAGGTCGGATCGTCTGTATCTGGCCTGCTGGCAGTCGGCGTTTCATGGGGACGTGCGACAACCCCCCAGCATCCCCCGCCAGAGGTCAAATGTAGGAAAAAGCCAGCAGATGCATGCTGCCGGCTCGCCGCGGTGCGGCCGCGCTGAAACTACAGCGGCTTGCGGAAGGCGACTAATCACGGACGGTAGAGTGGCCAGCGATTTTGATCTTTTTGTGCTCTTTTCTTTGTTGACAATCTTCAGGATGGTCTTGTTAGTACATCTATATTTAAAGCTTTATATGTTTAGTGTATGCTAAATGGTTGGTGTGAGATGTATGCTATCACACAGTGAGTTCTTTAAGTGATTTTATCTTACCCATATACATACATTTCTAGGCTTCCTTCTTTTTGATTGCTTTTAACAAAATGTGTGGATTAATTGATAGAATCAATAAAATTTTGTCATTTGATCTGTTCAACAGCGTTGCTGTAGATGGTGAATCCTGATACAGTATACAGAATGGAAAACTCTTCTGAAGCCAGATCCAAACTAGTGCATTTCTATTGCAAGGATAACAGAAGTGTATATATTTGTAATGTGAGGCTGTGCAACAAAACAAGTGGATGTGAAGGGGTAGTACAGCACTTTTACTATAGCAGCAAGAGCAGGGACAAATTTATTATGGATTTGGACAAAATGTTTTAGACAACTCTTTCATGGAAACGGTATAATGTGTTTAGGATTAATTAGAATAAGAGTTAGACGTATGCACCAAAAATTTTAAATGCAGTGTCAAATATTGTCTTATACCAATGCAAATAGGTATATGTTTCGAAAAACATGGTAGAACAGAAAAGTCAACAGAAGCATCAATCTAAAGATTCCAATCCCAATGCTGTTTGGGGATGCAGAAACGGCCACAAGCTAGTGGCCAAATGGCGCATTGTTGACTGTATGGATGAGGACGAGTACCGTGCCGTGGGCAAGAACTGGCTACTTGCAGTGAACCACTTTCCTCCTCTCCTGTGCGCAAACTAAGGCTATGCCGGCGTGAGGCAAAGGTAAGTTATGTTTGTTGTTAAATGTAGCCTAAGGCACTAAAGATTGCTTCAGTCATGTGAGTTACGTGCCCTTGATTTCGTAAGTTTTTAAATTAATCGAATAGTCGTTATTGAGGAGAGGACAATATAGGATGGTCCAGTGGTGGGGTTCTTCATATATAGGCGGTGATGGCTGAGAGTCGGCCCTATATGAAGATTCGCCATCAGTATTAAAAAATATATCTATTACTCACCTTCCGGCTTCTTCTTCGGCCCTGCGGCTTGTCTTCTGCTTTCCGGCCTGGGTGCATCCTAGACGCCGCCAAGGTTGCGGCAGCATCACGTATATGAGCGGGCCCTTGCACTATGAGTCACACCTTCCTTTTTTAACTTTATAAAAGGGGGCACCTGGGCTGGACATTTTATCAAAGGGGGCATCTGTGGTGAACTTTTTATTAAAATGGGGTCATCTGGGTGGATTTCATCAGAAGGGGCATTCTGGGGTGGGACATTCATTAAAAGGGGCACCTGGGATTGAAATTTCATAAAGGGGGGGGCATTTAGGGTGGACAATTGTTAAAGGGGAGGGCATCTGGGTTGGACATTTAGTTGGAGGGGGCCACTGGGGTGGAATTTATCACAGGGGGAATCTTGGGTTGGGGACATTCATAAAGGGGGCATATGGGTGTACATTTTATTAAAGCGAGCCATATGGGTGCGACATTTAATTAAAGGGGGCATCTGGGGTGGGGGGGCATTCGTTAAAGGGGGCCGCGAGGGGGACATTTGTGTTCTGGCGGCATTGGATGAGGTTTCAGGCCGTTAGGATATGATTTCCTAAATAAAGGATTGAAGAGCAGGATTGACGTTCTCATTAAACGACTTTTATGGACCATATAGATGAGGAGTCTGTAGGATATAGAGTAGTATTTAAGTCTAACTCCAGGACAAGTTGGTTTGGGCGATCGGGGGGGCCCTAGGTGAACACCCTGGACCACTTAATCCGCCACTGCTACTACAGTATATCCAATAATGTCTGTTAGGTATACAAACAAGTAGCTCCTCATTCCTCTCCCGCAATTTCCTTTCTTTGCGCTACCTTTTTATTTTTGTAAGATGTTCCTTTATAGGTACTACACATAATGACAAACTGGTTTGGGTTGGAGACCAGTAGGCAAAGAGAACAAGGCTGATTAGTGTAAGCATATAAACTTAGATAAGCTGTCAATCTGAGGAGAATCACCGAATAGACCCAAGCCTATGAGACTAAGACTGACTAGCCTGCATAGCATATTCAATGTCCCAAGTTTTCTTTTAATATTTGTTAAAACTGTAACACCAAAAGTCATGATAGGGTTGGTAATTTGTTAGAGAAAATCATGATTGCAGAAACCACTTTATAAATTTTATGCAGATGACTATAACTAATCTTGACAATCTTTTTGGTGTTTCTGCTTGCAGGTGGACTTAGCCGTTCTTTATTAGCTGATAATCACAATGAGGAATACAAATGACTTTACAAGGTATATACTAATTCTAAACTCATTACATTTACAAGTTATATAAGCTGTAGAGGAATACTTACATTGTCTCATGATGTCAGAACTCCAAGCCTGCAGTTTCTAACTATAAACTTTCACAAGTTTAAGGTTATTTCACCGTGGTGAGTGCTCCACATAACCCCTCTACGTTATTCTTTGGTTAAGTACCAATCACGGTGGTAAAACAAATTTTTACCGGTTTTATAAAACACATTTAAAAAGTTAAACGATGTGTACGAAAAACGCAATCTTCTGACGCTAATAACTTTTTCATACTTTGGCGAGGGAGCATGTTAGGGTAATTATTGCCTAATGAGCCGCCGTTTTCATTGCTACCATCTTAAGGTCTGGTGACATTTTGGTCAATTCATTGATTTTTAGTGCTGTAAAATGGTGTAAAGTAGTGTTCAGACATTGGGCGCTATTTCGTTATGTGTTCACTGCGGCAATAACATCTGATATTGTGGATAGATCGGCATTTTGAGACAATTTATTATGTTTATATCAGTTCTAGAGAAAGGGGGGGATTTGAACTTTTAGGTTTTGTACTTTGATGATATTGCCACTATCTGTTTTCCACAAGTTCCAAATCTCAATATATAGTATAGTAAAAAATATAGTAAAAAATGCACAGAAACTGCTGCTGGAATCACTGGAGGGAATTCATTGAGACTGGCATTTTAAACACCACTCTTAAAATTCCCCAGAATGGCATTCCGGCGCCAATATATATTTATAAGGCTGTGGCCTCTTAGTAGATACAGGCGCAATCTACGCCAGTTAGGACCTATTATTGGGACGGTTTTATAGAGAGTATAGTAAAAGCTGTAGGCTGGGCATTCATACCTCTGCCTGCCCAAAATAGCTTGCGGGTGGGAGAAGACAGGAAACTGGCGTGAAGGGGAGATTTATGTGCCTTCTCTGCCAAGAAACTGGTAGAAAAGGCATAATGAATCCCCCCATTGTGTTTATATAAATCTAAAACAATAGAGCTTTGATCTGTGTTTTCTAGCAAACAAAATCATAAATGTCAATGTATTACAATTCAATTATTGTATTTTTTTCTACAGAATGATTCCTCAAAAATCTATTTCACCAATACTCTCCAAATTGATCCGAATTCTGGCCCACTCATTACCAAAAATCCAATTGTCTTCAATTTTACTTGTGGATACAATCTGACCATGCAGACCAGTCTGAACTTCTCTCTAAACCCTATTGTCAGGTGATGATTATATGTGGAACATTGCAAAGTAAAGTACATTTCATTAAGATATTTGTAGTCACACTGTATGTTATCCCAACATACATAATGTTATTTCCAAATGTATATCCATGGACAATACCTGGGGTTTCTTAAGCCAGCTTTACTAATAAAATGATGTTCCTAATATACAGTGCATAAAACATGGCTACCGTTTATAAAGAACATTTCCTCCTTTTATTTTACAGCTCAGTTGTTTTACCCTCACAAGGTGAAAGTGGATCATACACTATCACTCTGGCTGCTTTTTCAGAGGCAACATTCACTGTTCCAATACAAGTTAATGAAGAAATAAAAGTTGGATCAAGTGTTTATTTGGGATTGTTTTCTCCTGATATGGATGGAAATTTATTTGCTTTAAGAGTGGAGAAATGCTTTGCAACTCCAACCATTAACCCAGATGACCCTACGAATGTTGTGTTTGTAAGTGCAGGGTAAGTCAAATATTTTGTTCAAATCATCAGAAGATAATGTAATGGCACATACCCATAAATGTGTGCATTAAACTTGTCCAGATAACAAAGTCCTATCCTAATTCACTGCTCCTCTGGTCTTTATAATTACGCCTTAGAAGCTTTAAGAGGACCTGTCATCCCTGCGAAACCCACCCAAGTCAAATGTGCCCTCGCCATACATCGCGCCCCCCAGCCCTCTTCTCCCTAGCCATTTTATTTTAACTTTAGTGCGGATAAATGTATTAAAACGATTCCGACCTCTTATAAATAGAGAGGGTCGGATATCGTGTCTCTGGGACTGCTGGCAGTCGGCGTTTTCATTGAGGGAGCTGCCGACACCCCCTCCCAACAGCACGCCCCCCGCCAGTAGTCAAATTGTAGGAAAAAGCCAGCAGAATCGCGCATGGCTTGCGGCTACTCCTCCACGGATGCGGCCACGCTGTCACTAACACAGTCGCTGTCGGACTGCTGGACTCACATTGCCGGTGGCCGGCCGCACTGCCAAGGGGCTGGCAGGCCGGCGCTATGGTTAGGCAAAGGGTGGCATTGTCCCATGGGCCCCCGGAGTAGAAAGGGAGAATCTCTTCTTTCAATGAATCTGAATTGTGTTTCATAGGTGGCTATGATCCGAGATATTGCAGGTTTATCAAGTGGGAAGTAATCCGGGCCATGTTTATGATAGTAAATACATCTTCCGACGGCGTGTAACAGTTAATATCTCAGCGTTTTTCTGCATTGTTAGAAACACAATGAGATTCGACTAAAAGAAGAGAGAGACTCTCTTCTTAAGGAAAAAAAGAAGAGGAGTTTCTATAAGTCACAGAACAGAGAACAGCCCTCTGAAGTGTTCTCCCCCAATCTCCATTTTTAGCCATAGGCGTGCAGGGAGTCTTGGCTGGCACACAGGAGCTTACTGCCCACTCAGATATAGAGACATAATCACGTTCATATGTCTACAGTTATTTCTACATTTGAGAAGGAGATAATTCAACTAATATTCATGCTTATTACCCTTCTCTATGCAAATGCAAGAACACACTTTGGGCCACCATGTATCAATCGTTTTTTCTGTTGTTTTTTGAGGCCTTTTCACTTCAGGCGCAGCCATTTTTTGTAGCCATTTTTTTTGCCGACATAAAGCTAGCTACGCAGCAAAACAAACCACTTTCTCATTTTTCTCCTAGCCAATCCAGATGTTTGATGTCGCCTAATGATATCATCACTTGCGACCTTTTCATTTAGGGCGCTAAAAACGGCGCAAAAAAAAAACGTGCAGGCCCGGAGCTGGCGTTAACTGATAAGGAAGCATGACCCCTTGCAGAAAACAGCTCATCCAGACACTTCGCAGACACTAGAAAACAGATCATACACAGAGCATGAGATACTGTGCAGTACACTAGTGACAGATAATACAGTCATTAGATACTCTGCAGACAGAGAGCTACAGACTCTCACTTCACATTCATGCATCACCTTCTATTTTACAAAACAGTTCTGCAGAACTCCTGAGTCAAAGATAGTCAGAAGAGAACGTTACACGAATGTTGCAGATAGTACTGACAAGTGTCCCCCATGTCATTCGGCACATATCTAGGTGGTTGCAGACTGTGCGACAGTACAGGGGTGCAGCAGGAGACCAGCACTCGGGGATCCCTCCAGGGAAGCCCCCCTGCTGAGGAGGTCACTGGGTTGGCAGGGTGGTGTGTCACCACACCTGTGTGCTGCTGGGTGTTATCTCATCTTTGGGCTGTGGGAAAAGAGAGAGAAGCTTGTAGCAGTGATGACAGTGTATGTGCTGAATTCTAACATACGCCGTAACTGCGCCAAAATGCGCCTTAACTGTGGTTAACGGAAAGTGATAATAAGAGGCAGGAAATTAACGTTAGATAGATGTTTTTACGACTTGTGATAATTCTGGAGAACACAGGCACCAGAAGTTAGGGCGCAACTGCTACAAAACTAGAGGCGTCACAAAAGTGTAAATGCGGCATCCATTGCTCTCTATTCCCATTTTTTTGTGATAGTTTTTTTTTGTTGGGAAAATTGAGCTGATACCGATGACATTCAATCCTCTTCACCTTAATATGTGACTACACCACGAACCAAGCAAACATGTCCTAAGGATACTTGTAACACCAAAAATACCACACATGTTCCTGGATAAGTTTTTATTTCCATCATCCTATCCTCCTATTTAACCCGATATGTTATGACATTCTCCACTTTCATTCTTATGAAGGCGGCGGAGGGTTCTGTTGTCATGTGTTGACTTAATTACACAAGTGGCCCGGCCGCACTCTAAACGTGCTTTATATCACTCCTTAGCGGTGTAGGCTCCAGATAACAAAGTCCTATCCTAATTCACTGCTCCTCTGGTCTTTATGCTGCCTTGGACAGCTTAAGAGGACCTGTCACCCTGGAAAACCCACCCATCAAATGTGCCCCCCATAATCCTCCCCCCCAGCCCCTTTCTCCCTAGCCATTTTTATTTTAAATTTATGTGCAGTAAATTTATTTAAAACGATCCGACCTCTTACTAAATAAGAGGTCGGATCGTGTATCTGGCCTGCTGGCAGTCGGCGTTATTCATTAGGGGACGTGCCGACACCCCCCCAGCACGCCCCCGCCAGTGGTCAAATTGTAGGAAAAGCCAGCAGCATCGCATCGCTGCCGGCTCTCCACGGTGCGGCCACGCTGCACTAACAGCGGCTGCGGACTGGCTGACTCACATTGCCGGCGGGCCGCGCCGCACTGCCAGGGGCTGTGGCCGGGCCGGCGCTATGGTTAGGCAAAGGTGCAATTGCCCCATGGCCCCCAGGGAGAAAAGGGAGAACTCTTCTTTCCAATGAATCTGAATTGTGTTTCTAGGGCTATGATCCCTGGATGCAGGTTTTTCAAGTGAGAAGAATCCGGGGCCATGTTGTAGATAGAAATACACTTCCGACGGGCGTGAACAGTTAATAGCCAGTTTGCTGCATGTTAGAAACCAATGGAGATTCGATAAAAAGGAGGAGACTCCGCTTGCATAGGAAAAAAAGAAGGGATGTTTCTATAAGTCACAGAACGAGATACAGCCCTCTGAAGTGTCTCCCCCACTCCGAATTTGGTGAGCCAGCAGGCGCAGGGAGTATTGAGCGGCACACAGAGCGCTGGCACCACGAGGAGACCATAATCACGCTTATATTTACAGTTATCTACAGTTGAGAAGGGAGAATACAACTAATATTCAGCGTTTGAAACCCTGCTCGTAGGCAAAGCGAAGAACACACTTGTGCGCCACAGGGATCAATGTTTGTTTTGGTTGTTGTTGGCGCCTTATTCACTTCACGGCGCAGCCATTTTTTGGCCACTTTTTGCGACAAAGCTAGCACGCAGCAAAATAACCAGCTTCCCTCATTTGACCAGCAACTCCAGAAGTTGTGGATGTCGCCTAATAAAGGGAAGCTGGTCTCAAGACTAATGACGACGTTGCATTTACGGCGCAAAAACGGCGCAAAAACAACTGCAGCCCAACTGGCGTTAGACGAAGAGAAAAGCACTGGAGCCCCTTTGCAAACAGCTCATCCAGACACTGGCAGACACTAAACAGATCATACACGACGAGATACTCGCATGACACTAGTACAATAATACGTCTTAGATAGCTCTGCAACAGAGCGACAGACTCAATTTACACTTCATCACACTTCTATTCTGACAACTTGCTGCAGACCGGAGCCCAAAGGCATAGAAGAAGAGAACGTGACCGAAGTGCAGATAGTATGACAAGTGGTCCCCATGTCATCTGCACAGTACCTGAGGGGACTAGTGCGTTGCAAAATTACAGGGGGCAGCAGGAGACCGCACTCGGGGGATCCCCCAGAGAAGCCCCTGCTGATGAGGCACGTGTTGCGGTGGTTCCACACCTGGGGCGCTGGAGTGTTAGTATCATGTGCTGGGCTGTGGAAAAGCCGAGAGGAGCTTGGTACATGATGAACATGATAGTGCCTGAAATCTAACTTACGCCGGACTGCGCCAAAATTGGGCGCCTTAACTGTAGTTAAAAGGATAGTGATTAAGAGCAGAATAGTAACCTTACAATAGAGTTGTGGTAGCTTGTGATATTCTGGAAACACAGTGCACCAGATTAGGCGCAACTGCTACACCTAGGCGCACAAAAGTGATAATGCGGCCCCATTCTCCTTTATCCCTTTTTTTTGTGATAGTTATTTTTTTGTTGGGAAAATTGACTGATACCGATGACATCAATCCTCTTCACCTAATGTGACCACCACGACCAACATGTCCGTAATTGATGTACACCAAAAACCACCTATGTCCTGGAATAAAGTTTTTATTTCCATCGCATCCCCATTATTTCCAACACTATGTTATGACATTGCTCACTTTCATTCTTGAAGCGCGGAGGGTTCTGTTATTGTGGATAATACAATGGACGCACATCTAACGTGACTTTTTATCTCATTCGAGGGGTTCTGGATATTCTAATTCATTAGGGTTACCAGTGGTGAAGGAACACAGATCACATCTGTGTGGAATTTTCTGCAGTTCCTTGCTACATCTTTTGGTGAAGTACACATCTGGGGTCGTATGCTCTCTCACATCTGTTTAGGCAAGGTAGCATTTCTTGTATATAAGTATCTGGTTTGTACTTGTAGAGGAAATTTTGAATGTTAATTGCCATGCCATGCCTGTTTCTGCTTTCAATATTCTCTAGGTTTCATCTCTTTCCTTATTTTATTCGTTTTATTGCTATATTTGCAGTTGTGAACTTGGTTTAAAATGTCTGTGCACCGATCATCTAGTTCATTCCAGTTGTCAGTGATAGTATTTATGTGTATTCAGTTTGCATTTTGACATATATCACTCGGTTTGTGAACTCACAATGTCCTGTCTTCCCATGTAGCGTAATGTGCCAAGGTACATTTTCCGTTGGATCATTTTTGTGCATCAAGGTCATATTTACGTTTATTTCTAATAGACATTCCATTTGTCCCTTGCGCATGACGGCGCCTTCGTCTCCGACCTTTGATGCCACTTGCACAAATGGGGTCACTGTCTGTTTCCCAAGAAAATATGGTCCCCCTCCCCAATGGGCCTCACGTCTCATCACCTCTACCCATATTTTGGAGTTCGAGGCGAGAAAACCGGAGGACCCGGAGGACAGAGACCACGCCAGACCACGCAGCAGCCAACTACTTTCGCAGATTGCCCAGGGCTCGCAAGGGCTGTATGCTAATCTCACGGCCCTCCCCTGCTGCCCATCAAATCCCTTCTATCTATCACTCTCCTATAAACTTCTCTTTCTCCGTTTGTTTACCATACTCAAGGAGTCCTCCTGACTTGTGACGTGGTCCTAATAGTTTCTTTGGGGCCCCCCTTTTTAGTTCTTGCCAGGCCCACTTGTCTAGAACCCGCCCTTGGGCTGTGGCCGGGCCGGGCTTATTTACAGGGGCGCGGAGAGCTGGCAGCGATGCTCTTTTTGTTGCTCTTTTCTTTGTTGCTGTATCTTCAGGATGGTGTTAGTACATCTATATTTTAAAGCTTTACTATGTTTAGTGATATGCTAATATGGTTGGTGTGAGCTGTATGCTATCACACAGTGAGTTCTTTAATGTGATTTTATCTTACCCATTATGCATTACACTTCTAGGCTTCCTTCTTTTCTGATGCTTTTAAACAAAATGTATGGATAATTGATAGAATTCAATAAATTATGTCATTTGATCTGTATCAACAGCTGTGCTGTAGATGGCGATATCCTGACTACAGTTATACAGAATGGAAACTCTTCTGAAGCCAGAATCCAAACTAGTGCATTTCTATTTCAAGGATATACAGAAGTGTATATATTTTGTAATGTGAGGCTGTGCAACAAAACAAGTGGATGTGAAGGGGTAAGTAACAGCACTTTTACTTATAGTGAAAAATCTGTCATCTTGCACTTTGTCTCCTTAAGTTCAGCAAGAGCTGGACAGATTTATTTATGGATTTAGACAAAATGTTTTAGACAACTCCTTTAATGTGAAAGTATACTGTTTTTATGTATTAACTTAGAGAATAAGAAGTTAGAACGGTATGTCAACAAAATTTTAAATGCATGTAAAATATTGTCTTATACCAATGCAATACCAAACCAATGCAAAGAAAAGTCAAAAGAAATGCATCCAATCTAAGATCCCATTCCCACTGCTGTTGTGGGGATGCATAAACGGCCACAAGCTAGTGGCAAAAGGCGCCTTGTGCTGTATGGTGAGCACGTGTACCGTGCCGTGGCTGCAAGAACTGGCTACTTGCAGTGACCACTTCTCCTGCTCTCCTGTGCGCTAACTACGGCTACTGCCGGGTGAGCACAGGTTAGGTTATGTTTGTGTAAATGTAGCCTAAGGCACTAAAGATGGCTTCAGTCATGTGAGTTATGTGACCCTGTATTTAGTAAAGTTTTTAAATTAATGAATAGTAGTTTATTGAGGAGAGGAACATATATAGGATGACTACCAATGGGCGGTATAGCTGAGAGTCCAGGCCCTATATGAAGATTCGCCATCAGTCTTAAAAAATATATCTATACTCACCTTCCGGCTTCTTCTCCTCGGCCCTGCGGCTCCGTCTTCTGCTCTTCCGGCCTGGGTGCATCACTATGACGCAGCAGTGTTGCGGCCGCATCATAGTATATGCGCGGGCCCTTGCACTATGACGTCATACCTTTTTTTAACTTTAAAAGGGGGCACCTGGGATGGACATTTTATCAAAGGGGGCCATCTGGGGTGAACTTTTTATTAAAATTGGGCATCTGGGGTGGATATTTCATCAAAGGGGGCATCTGGGGTGGACATTTCATTAAAAAGGGGCACCTGGGGTGGACATTTCATTAAAAGGGGGCATTTGGGGTGGACATTTAGTTAAAGGGGGCATCTGGTTGTGACATTGAGTTTACAAGGGGGCCATCTGGGGGGGTTGGACATTTAATCAAAGGGGGCATCTGGGGTGGACATTTCATTAAAGGGGGCATATGGGGTGGACATTTTATTAAAGCGAGCCATATGGGTGGACATTTAATTAAAGGGGCATCTGGGGTGGGCATTTCGTTAAAGGGGGCATCGAGGGATTTGTGTTCTGGACGGCATTCGGATTGAGGGTTTCATGCAGTTAGGGAATATGATTTCCTAAATAAATGGATTGTAAGAGCAGGATTGAAGTTCATCATTAAATTACTTTTATGGACAATATAAGATTGAGGATATGTAGGATATAGAGTAGTATTTAAGTCCTAACATCCAGGTACATGTTGGTTTGGGGCGATCGGGGGGCCCTAGTGAACAGCCCTGGGACACTTAATCCGCCACTGCTTACTACAGGATCTCCTCATAATGTCTGTTAGTGTATACAAAGAAGTAGCTCCCTCATTCTTCTCCCGGCATCTTCTTTCTTTGCGCTAACTTTTTATTTTTGTAATATGTAGGTTACTAAACATAATGACAACAGCTGGTCTGGGTTTTGAGACCAGTAGGCAAAGTAGAACAATGGCTGATAGTGTAAGCATATAAACTTAGATAGCTGTCAATCACCTAATAGACTCAATCCTTATGAGCTAAGAGCTGACTAGCCATAGCCTAGCATATTCAATGTCCCAAGTTTTCTTTTAATATTTGTTAAAACTGCTAACACCAAAAGATCATTGATAAATATAGTGGTTGGTAATTTGTTAGAGAAATCATGATTGCAGAAACCACTTTATAAATTTTATGCAGATGACTATAAACTAATCTTGACAATCTTTTTTGTGTTTTGCTTGCAGTGTGGCCTTAGCCGTTCTTTATTAGCTGATTCATCACAACTGGGAATACAACTGACTTTACAAGGTATATACAATTCGTAAACTCATTACATTTACACTGTTATATAAGCTGTAGACTGACTACTTTACATTGTATCATGATGTCATAACTTCAAGCCTGCAGTTTCTTAACTATAAACTTTCACCAAGTTTTTACGTCTTTCACCGTGTGCTCCACATAACCCCTCTACTTTATTCTTTTGTTCAGTACGATCATGGTGATAACAAATTTTTACAGGTTTTATAAACACACTCATAACAAAAAGTTATTAGCGTCAGAAGATTTCTTTTTCGTACACAATCGTTTAATTTTTTAGTTAAACGATTGTGTACGAAAAAGAAATCTTCTGACGCTAATAACTTTTTCATACTTTGGCGAAGGGAGCTATGTTAGGTGTAATTATTGCCCTAATGAGCCGACGTTTTCATTGCTACCATTTTAAGGTCTGTGTGACATTTTGGTCACATTTCATTGCATTTTTTATGTGATGTAAAATGGTGTAAAAGTCGTGTTTCAGACATTTGGGCGCTATTTTCTGTTATGTGGTTCACTGCCGGCAATAACCATTCTTATATTTTGATAGATCGGGCATTTTGAGACAATTTATTATGTTTTATATCAGTTTTAGAGAAAGGGGGGTGATTTGAACTTTTAGGTTTTTTACTTTTTTTCACTATTTTTTAGACCCTCTAGGGTACATTAACTATAGATGCGCTGATCATTCCTACCATATACTGCAATACTACTGTATTGCAGTATATGGCATTTTTGCACAGTATTCATTATAATGAGCCAGTGGCTTATTGTAACAAATCTTCAGAAACCAGACAGCCTCGGGTCTGACAAAGACCCAAGGCAGTCATGGCAACTGATCGGCGCTCCAGATATCGTTCGGAGGAGCAATGATTGGATCCAAGATGGCGCCGCCGGTTTTTAAATGCCGCCGGCAGCTTTTCATTTGCTTATGGACTGTTTCTACATCTGTCACAGTGTTCCAAATTTATATAGGTTTTAATATATTTTTTAAAAATTAGCACCATATGTGTAAAAAACCATTTTGCCCTATTCTGAGACGTATAACTTCTTAATACTTTGCTGCATGGAGTTGTGTAAGGCGTCGTCATTTCTTTGCAGAATGACCTGATGTTTACATTACTACCATTTTGGGGACTGTATGACTTTGTATTGCAGTATATTATTGAATATACCACTTATGTATTGTAATCTGTCCCTGAGCAAGAAAAGCAATTGAAGTTAATCAGGACTGATAGTTATCCAAGCTACATGATTGAGAAACCCATGCTCTCATTCACAATGCAATTCAGGTGCAATGCCAAGTGCTCCCTGGATATTCAGTATCCAGATTATCCAATCCAGTATACAATATTAAGTATTTCTGATGTGCACTATTTGATTTTCTCCAATTTCTGTTTTAGATTTTGATTATAACACCAGTTCTGGACATTACACAGGTATGGTCATAATATCACAGAAATAATACTCCTTGTTTCTCTTAATAAAAAGGAACATTTTATGATTCTGCTAGGTAGATTTAAATGGTAGATAGCAGGTGGTGCAGAGGCTATAGTAACTGTTGTGTGACCTGATACTCATTTTGTATGGAGGCATGCTACTCCTCTGGTGAAATGAGTTTATAAGTGACATATATATATATACCGTATATATGGATATATGGATATATGGATATATAGATATATATGTATAGATATATAGATATATATGTATAGATATATAGATATATGATGTATAGATATATAGATATATGATGTATAGATATATAGATATTTTTTTTTCCTTTTCTGAGCAACACATTACTTATGACTTATGGATGGGCTGGGTTTTGGATATCAAGGGAAGTTTACAGCAGTGGAACATGATTTTGTATTATTTGTAATGTAATTATAGACACGTGATTGGAATGTTGTTTCCTGTACAAGGGAACAGCAGATTTTAAATGATGTTGAATGATCCCTTGTGTATCTCTTTCTTTCTAGTTGCCTCCTGGACTATGTTGGCTGCCTCCCTGCTTGGATTGTTATCTGTGAAGCTCTTCTAACAAGATAAGAGCCAGATTCTAGCCATATAAATGGATTTGATCATGGGTATTACATATATTTTAATGTTATTCATATGGGACTATAGTTAATTTATTTTCTTCCTAATTCAGAAATATTTCTATGCTATGCTAATATGAAAGGACAATATTTAGTAATAATAAAAATTATTATAGCCCAGTTCCTGACAATATTCCTCAACTGGCATATCCCTGTGAAAACAATCTACTTCATAGTCCCTCAATGGTTTGCCATTTTTTCTTCAATTTTCTTTGATGCTAAAATCAGAAATATACATTCCTTTATGTACTTTTTTCACCTATTGTATAAAATAAATGCATTTGTATTATACAAGAATTGTGTCTGTGCATTCATTTATTTAGTATAAAAAGTGTGTATTTTTGGCCTAGTCATGGACAAGGTATACCTTTGACGTAACACATTATTCTATGATTAATAGGTTCCACAATTGGTATCATTCCTTTAAAAGGAATACATACCTTTGTTGCTGGATGTCTCGGGTCTTCTATTCCTTAATTTTGAACTCTTTTATTTATGAACCATTTGCTTTACAGCCTTAGATGAAATTCAGAATAATCTTATTGACTTCTGAGAGTGTCTAGTGTTCAGTATCCAGATTATCCAATCCAGTATACAATATTAAGTATTTCTGCACTATTTGATTTTCTCCAATTTCTGTTTTAGATTTTGATTATAACACCAGTTCTGGATATTACACAGGTATGGTCATAATATCACAGAAATAATACTCCTTGTTTCTCTTAATAAAAAGGAACATTTTATGATTTTGCTAGGTAGATTTAAATGGTAGATAGCAAGCACTCCACACGCTACCGTCCCTGTCAGGGGGCCAGATAATAATTTTGTATGGAGGCATGCTACTCCTCCGGTGAAATGAGTTTGTAAGTGATTTTGTATTATTTGTAATGTAATTATAGACAAGTGATTGGAATGTTGTTTCCTGTACAAGGGAACAGCAGATTTTAAATGATGTTGAATGATCCCTTGTGTATCTCTTTCTTTTTAGTTGCCTCTTGGACTATGTTGGCTGCCTCCCTGCTTGGATTGTTATCTGTGAAGCTCTTCTAACAAGATTAGAGCCAGATTCTAGCCATATAAATTAATTTGATCATGGGTATTACTTATATTTTAATGTTATTCATATGGGACTATAGTTAATTTATTTTCTTCCTAATTCAGAAATATTTCTATGCTATGCTAATATGAAAGGACAATATTTAGTAATAATAAAATTATTATAGCCCAGTTCCTGACAATATTCCTCAACTGGCATATCCCTGTGATAACAATCTACACTTCATAGTCCCTTAATGGTTTGCCATTTTTTCTTCAATTTTCTTTGATGCTAAAACCATAAATATACATTCCTTTATGTACTTATTTCACCTATTGTATAAAATAAATGCATTTGTATTATACAAGAATTGCGTCTGTGCATTCATTTACTTGATATAAAAAGTGTGTATTTTTGGCCTAGTCATGGACAAGGTATACCTTTAACGTAACACATTATTCTATTATTAATAGGTTCCACAATTGGTATCATTCCTTTAAAAGGAATACATACCTTTGTTGTTGGATGTCTCGGGTCTTCTATTCCTTAATTCTGAACTCTTTTATTCATGAATCATTTGCTTTACAGCCTTAGATGAAATTCAGAATAATCTTATTGACTTCTGAGAGTGTCTAGTGTTCGGCTATCCTTAGGTCAGCGTTGACATGCACTACAGTTGTGTCTGTCTATGGCTTTGCATAATTTTTTACCGCTGACCTAAGGATTAGCCTACACTAGCACTCTCAAGTCAATAAGATTATCTGAATTTCATCTCATGCTGTAACGCAAATGGTTCAATAAATAAAAGATTCAAAAATTAAGATAGAAGACCCGAACCATCCGCACAAAGGATTGTTCCTTTTAAAAGGAATGATAGACCAATTGTGGGAACCTAGTAACTATAGAATAAGTGTTACGTCCAAAGTTATAACCTTGTCCATGATAGTCAAACAATACACACTTTTTATAATACATAAAATGAATGCACGACAACATTCTTGTATAATACAAATTGCATTTATTTTACAATAGTCGAAAACAGTACATAAAGGAATGTATATTTCGATTTTAGCTCAAAGACAAATTGAAGAAAAAATGGCAAAACCATTGGGGACTATTAAGTAGATTGGTTTTCACAGGGATATGCCGGTGAGGACTATTGTCCCGGAATCTGGGCTATAATAATGTTTTATTATTACTAAATATTGTCCTTTCATCTTATCATAGCATGAAATATTTCTGAGATTAGGAAGAAAATAATTAACTTAGTCCCATAGGAATAAAAGGGGAGGGCTGAGTGGGATGCGGAAAAAAGAGGGACATTAATTGTAATACCCATTCCAAATCCACTTTATAGGCTAGATCGTGGCTCTTATCTTGTTCAGAAGACTTCACAGATAACAATCCAAGCGGGGCAGTCCAACTAGTCCCGGGCAACTAGAAGAGAAAGAGATACACAAGGGGATCATTCACATCATTAAAATCTGCTGTCTCCTTGTACAGGCAAACAACATTCCAATCATGTGTCTATAATTACATTACAAATAAGACAAATATGTTTCACTGCTGTAAACTCCCTTGATATCCAGAAAACCAAGCCCATCCATAAGTCATAAGTAATGTGTTTGCTACAGAAAGGAAAAAAAAAAATAGTATAGACTAGATATAGCACCAAGAAGGAGCAGCACTCCCAGTTGGTAGATTATCAGGGTGATCTTTATGTCAGATGCGACGTTCGGTCGAATGCTTAAAACGGTGGATACACCGAACGTTCGCATCCTGAAATAAAAGATCAACGCCTGATTTAATCTACCAAACTGGCGTGCTGCTGCCTCCTCCGTTATACCATTGGTCCTTGCCAGGCTCCCCGTTTTTGCACCCAGGCCGTTGGTGTGGCGGCCGGTGACGTCTCTTTACTGTAGAATTGATAGTCTCATCATATCGCTATATATCTATCATCATCGATATCTAATATCTCGACAATACAATCTACATATCAAATATTATCTATAATTCTATTACATATATATCTTATAATCCTAAGTCCATAATCTATTACGGTTAGTCTAGATATTATGTTCACTTATAACTCAGTTGCACCAGAGAAGGAAAAGGTAGAAATCATGCCGCCATACAACATGGAATACAGGTCACACAACAGGTTACTATAGCCTTGCACCACCTGCATTCACCATTTAACATCTCACTAGCAGAATCATAAAATGTTCCTTTTTATTAAGAGAAACAAGGGTATTACTTCGTGTGCTCATTCTGAACCATACCGTTAAATTCCCGAATGGTGTTATCAAAATCCTAACAAAACAGAAATTGGAGGAAAGAATCAAATAGTTGCACATCAGAATACTTATATTGTAACTGGATTGGATACTGGATAATGAATTCCAAGGGAGCACCTTGGCATTGAACCTGATGCCATGGTAATTGAGAGCAGGTGATTTCTCAAATCCATGTAGCTTGGGAATACACCTCATCAGTTGATGTAACTTCAATTTGTCTTGCTCAGGGACGATATCAATACATAAGTGGTCTATTCAATACACCCCCCATTCCCACTACTGCACCCCCATACAAAGTCTACGTCCCCCAAACTGGTTAGTTAATGTAACCATACAGGTACATTCTGAAAGAAATACGACGCCTATTACCAACTCCATCAGCACAATATAGAATAGGTATACGTTCTCGAATAGGCACAAATGGTTTTTACACATATGGTGTAATTTTTAAAAAATATATTAAACCTATGTATAATTGGGAACACTGGACAGATGTAAACCACATCCATAAGCAAATGAAACGCTGCCGGCGGTTTAAAACCCGTCAGGACGGCGCCATATGATCCATCATTTTTTTTTCTTGCTTTTCCTCCGAATGACAGCGGGGAGCGCCGACTCAGTTGCATGACGGCCTTGGGTCTTTGTCAGACCCGGAGCTGTCTGGTTTTGACAGATTGTTAGCAATAAGCCACTGGCTCATTATAATGAATACTGTTAAAAATGCAATAACTGCAATACGTACAGTATTGCAGTATATGTAGGAATGAATCAGGCAATCTAGATGTTAATTACCTAGAGTGTCTAAAAAATAGTGAAAAAGTAAAAACCTAAAAGATTCAGATCACCCCCACTTTCTCTAGCCAAACTGATATAAAACATAATAAATTGTCTCAAAATGCCCGATCTAATCAAAATATAAAATGAGCTTATGCGAGTGAACCACAAACAGAAAATAGCGCCCAAATGTCTGAAACACGACTTTTACACAATTTTACATTCACATGAAAAATGCAAGAAATTGTGCCAAAATGTCATTCCCACCGACCTTACAACGGGTACTGTAAGACTGAAACAGTTCGGCTCATTTCGGGCAATATACACCAACATGCTCCCTTCGCCAAATAGGATGAAAGATTATTAGCGTCAAAGATTTCTTTTTCGTACACATCGTTTACTAAAAGTTAAACGATTGTGTGAAAAAGAAATCTTCGACGATAATAACTTTTGTTATTAGTGTGTTATAAAACCTGTAAAAATTTTTATCACACATGATCGTAACGAACCAAAGAATAAGTAGATAGGGGTTTATGTGGAGCACACGGTGAAAGACGAAACTTGGTGAAATTTATAGTATAAGGAAAAACTGCAGGCTTAGAATTAGGAATCATGATACTGTAAAGTAGCAGTCTACAGCTTATATAACAGTGTAATGTAAGGCTACGATGAATAGATACCTGTGTAAAGTCATTGTATTTTCGCTCGCAGTTGTGATGAATAGCTAATATAAAGAACGCTAAGCGCCACTCTGCAAGCAAACACAAAAAAGATTGTCAAGATTAGTTATATAGTCACCTGCATAATTATAAAGTGAGATGTCTTCTAGGCAAGTGGCAGTGATTTCTCTAACAAAATGTAACCAACACTATATTTATCAATGATCTTTGGTGTTAGCAGTTTTAAACAAATATTGAAAAGAAACTTGGTACATTGAAATGCTATGCTATGGCTAGTCATCTCTTAGCTCCATAGATTGATCCTATTAGGTGATTGACAGCTATCTAACGTTTTATATGCTTTCATATCAGCCATTGTTCTACTTTGCCTATGGTCTCAAAACCCAGCCGCTTTTCATTATGTTTAGAACCTACATGATTACAACAAATAAAAAGTTAGCGCAAAGGAAAGAAGAGCCAGGGAGAAGACGTGAGGGACTACTTCTTTGTAATACACTACCAGACCTTATGAGGAGATCCTGTAGTTAAGCAGTGGCGATTAAGTGTCCCAGGGTGTTCCAGGCACTAGCCCCCGATCGCCCCAACCAAACATGTACCTGGATGTTAGGACTAAATACTACTCTATCGCCTACATATCCCATCTTATATTGTCCAGAAAAGTAATTTATGATGAACTTGAATCTGCTCTTACATCCATTAATTTAGGAACCTCATATTTCCCGAACTGCATGAACCCTCATCCGAATCCGTCCAGAACACAAATACCTCGAGCTGACCCTTGAAACGAAATCGCCCACCCATGCCCTTTATTAAATGTCCCACCATATGGCTCGCTTTAATAAAATGGTCCACGCCCATATGCCCCCCTTTAATTTACATGTCCACCCCAGCGGCCCCCTTTGATTAATGTCCCTATGACATGCACTACAGTTGTGTCTGTCTATGGCTTTGCATAATTTTTTCTGTGTTGTAGCTTATTGAAAATACACAGAGCACACAGAAAAAAGTCCATCACTAATTCCAAATAAAAGAAATAAGACTTTATTGTGAGACAATATCCATGTAAAAGAAATTGTGAATATAGAATCCAGTGTAGGGCCGGTTGTGTGATGTACTACAAATGCAAGCACTGAGATCATGAATGTCCATATTACTACCATTTCATTTAATTAAACCTGGGCTTCAAAAAAAGCAGGCATTAATGCGTAGAGCCAAATACCTCAAAATAAGCCCTGCAAAATAAATGTATAGCCCTATCACAACTCTATTGCTAACAGTAAATTACTTGAATATGGATATTTAATAGGTTATATATATATATATATATATAAACAAAAGCGCACGGCACAATGGTGGAATAATTGGTGTTTATTCCCAAGAGAAAGGCTTGAGAAAGGCTTCGGATGAAGCTGAAACGTAGCAGCTTGTGAATAAACACCACTTGAATTGTTCCACCATTTTGGAGTGCCGTTGCCATTCGCTTTTGTTTTTCTATATCTGGAAGGACGTGGCTGACCGGTTGTAGCGTGCACCCAGCCCTTACTTTATTGCTGTGCCGCTAAATAAATCATCTTTTTTCGTATATATATATATATATATATATATATATATATATATATATACACTTATTTATTTATTTTTTGCTTAGAGAGGCACAGAGTTACTAGTACTATGTGTATTACAGGCAGATATGAAATGCGTATCCTTACAAACAAGATAGGGAGCAACATTGTGAGAATTTAATAAATGTTTCCAATGTCAAAGATTTGGTACAAGGCTTGTGTCTTCAGGGCAGGGAGGAGGTATCTTGCAGAGAAAATAGTGATGCTTTATGTACATCACCACATTCTCTAGAGGACATTCCTCAGATATTAAAATAATTACAACCAGACCAGCAAGTTTGTCACTAAAGGAAAGAGTTAACTGTTCACAAGTCTCCCTTACTTACAAGTTCAGCCAATCCATATTATTGGTTATTGTGAAATTCTCCTAATTTCAGGTTCCAGTTACACTGACCTCCTACTTGCATAGTCCTCTCCCCTTTACCTCTCTCTATATATAAATAAAGCTTCAAATGGAGCTGTTTAGCACATTGTAGCTGTGATTGTTAAGGCACATTTTATTTTAGGGTGCAGAAATGAGACTACTTTATGTTGTTGTTCTGATAGCTGGGCTGAAGTATGCAGGTAAGATGTCCTATTTAATATGTATTTATTACAAATATATTTTTATATCATGGTGATACTAAACAGTTCTCTGTTCAGATGATGGTCTCATATATTTGACTTGGTTTGAGACTTTCCCTACTTGTCATTGGTTTATATTGTTTAGAAGGAATATACAAAAGAAGTTTCTTTTGATAAATATTTGTATCCCTATATAGTTGTTTTGCATATGTCTGATTCAAGTTTATATTTCTATGTTGCTCAAGAGGACAAAGGACAAATTTATAATACTGATGACTTTTTCATTATTTTATGTATTAAAAAAACAATGTCAAAAAGCAATGCAAAAGTTATTGTTGACCTAAACCTTGTACCTAGTATTGTGCTGTGGGTAGTCATGATTAAAGCTCTAGCTTATGCTTCCTATCTACCTTATCTATCCATCTTATCATTCAATGTACTATATATGTTTCTAGTAAGGTAGTATCTAAGCCTATAGATAGTATCTATGTATCTCATGACTCTTAACCCCATTCTAACCAAATCTTAAAAGGCTTTAATGACCTGTGAATTTTTCAGGAATTTGCATCACTGCTGTGTTTTTGTGCAAAATTGCACCTTTTTTTGTAACACGTAAGGGTAGTTTATAACTAAAAAATTTCAAAAACTAGAGAAAAAGGTTTTTTTGTAATGTAAAGTATATATTGTTTTTCAATTTTCAAAATAACTAAAAATGACCATTATAAATTAATTTCCCAGTGTATAACAGTTGAATTCATATATTGTTTACAGTGTAGAGAGGGATATTTTAAAATTTTATTTGGACTTATTGTTATTTTTTAAAAATATTTTGTATGTGTGCTTTTTCATATCATATGTCCCCAATGTGGTCATAAAAATACCTGAGGGACATTTTTACATTATTAGAGCCCCAGCTACAAGGTACAACAACACTCTGTGGGGGTTCTGCTTAACCCTTTCAGACTGGGGTCTATAGAGCCACTTCTAACTTCTCCCTAGGGTCTCTGGCTGTGTCATCTCCTGCACTATTTGCTGAAAGACGTTGCTGCGGACTTGGAACCTGCACCCTCTGATATCTTTCGTCAAGGGACACATTAAAGATTCTTTAATGAACCTTTTGACTCATTAGCCTAATTTAAAAAGTTAACTTTAGAAGAAAAGAGGCCACAGATAACAAATTTTAGAGGATTACCACAGTCCCTGTGCGGAGATATATGAATAAGTGTCCCTGATTTTGTGCTTGATTTTGATAGTAAATTTTCTTTAAGGTTTGAACTCAAGTTAAAATTCTATACTTACACTGTGTTTGACATTGAAAACACTATATTTCTGGTTTGTTAGAAAATAATATGTTCTGGTTAATGTGAAAATAACTGCGTAGCTGTAGCTATAAGATTTTGATCAAAGTTGCTGTAAAAATTTACAAGGGTCATCATTATGTTAGCACTTTCATTAACTCATTATTTTTTTCTTTCACTTCTAGAATCTGCATGTTACAGTGAGTATATGTTTATGTTACCATTCAAATTGATATAGAAATGTAATAAAAAGTTTCTTTCACTTCATTAATAAGTATCTTAAATGTTGCTCACTATTTATTATTTAACCCTTTTGCAAACATTGTTATTTTATCTTTAGTGACAAAAACTGCTAAACACAATTGAAAACTGTTATTCTTATTGCATTTTAAAATTCTCAATATTGCATAATAATCATTATATTTATGCATATTTATGCATTATAATAATTAGAGATGAGCGAACATACTCGTCCGAGCTTGATGCTCGATCGAGCATTAGCGTACTCGTAACTGCTCGTTGCTCGGACGAGTATTTCGCCCGCTCGAGAAAATGGCAGCTCCCGCCGTTTTGCTTTTTGGCGGCCAGAAACAGAGCCAATCACAAGCCAGGAGACTCTGCACTCCACCCAGCATGACGTGGTACCCTTACACGTCGATAGCAGTGGTTGGCTGGCCAGATCAGGTGACCCTGGGATAGACTAGCCGCTGCCCGTGCTGCTCGGATCATTCCCATGCATGCTGCCCCTGCTGTTTCCTGTCCATTTCCGTGGTGTTTCGATCCTTTTCTGAGGTTCCCAGGTGTTTGGCCAAGCTTCCCTGTGCAGAGCCTTGGTCCCCTTGAAAAATGCTTGAGTCTCCCATTGACTTCAATGGGGCTCGTTACTCGAAACGAGCATTCGAGCATCGGGAAAAGTTCGTCTCGAATAACGAGTACCCGAGCATTTTAGTGCTCGCTCATCTCTAATAATAATCAATATTTAAATTCTTAATAGTGCGTTCAAAGTTCTTGCATACTCAGTCCAAGTGAGAGAGCTATGACACAGGTGTAAGTCCAATCCAAACACCTTCTAATTCAAATATTGTGAGGATACCAAGCTACCACCTCTCATATATAATTTCCTTCAGAATGATCACAAGTGTTCACAGTTAGCTTGGGATCCTCCAATATATTTAAGGTAGAAGGTGTTTGGATTTGGACTTACCCTGTGTCATAGGCTCTCTCCCTACTTGATGATATGCAAGAAACTTGAACGCACTATTAAGAATTTAAATATTTGATTATTATTAGAGATGGCGGCACTAAATGTCGGGGTACTCGTTATTCAGACGAAACTTTTCCGATGCGCGAATGCCGTTTCGAGAACGAGCCCCAGAGAGTCAATGGGAGACTCAAGCATTTTTCAGGGGACCAAGGCTTCTCAGCACAGGGAAGCTTGGCCAAACACCTGGGACCCTCAGAAAAGGATCGAAACAACCACGGAAATGGACAGGAGTAAACATGCAGGGGCAGCATGCTGGATGCCTCTGAGGCTCTTATTACGTCACCATTATGCCACAAATTCTGGGCAAACCGCAGATGGCCATGACAGATCGACGCGAATGAGCTAGATAAGCATCTAAAACATCCACTAATTGACCTGACACTATAGGGGACTGCATGACAGAGGCAGCCAGCGGCAGCGGCAGCAGCGGCAGGCAGAGAGTGTCATGGCAACATACCCTAAATGGACTCAGGCTTCAAACCAAGGGGTGGCAATAGGACCAAAGGATGGTGAGCAAGAAAGCGCTCAAATAATATCGGAACAGTGATAAAAGTTTGGCCAGTATATTTTGGTGGATACACGCAGGTGGCGGCAAGCAAGTTAACGATGGGATAAGCCAGTAAAACATCCACAATTCTGCCTGACCACAGCTCGTTTGATAAGGGGGAACCATGTATGGAGGCGTGAACAGTAGTAGATTAAAGGTTGACTGCAGTTAAAAACTATGTTAAGTTGGGATCTTGGCATGGAGGTGGCGCTCCGCTCAGGCGAGTTTCGCCAATCTCAGCCACTTCTCTAGGCTACTCCCCAAACAGCACTTCTAAGATACTTTTTTGTATAAAGAATCAGTGTAGTAGCGTTTATAAGTTTGGGAATGGCGGTGTGGGGAATGGTAAACATTGCGCAAGAAGCGCTGAAATTGAATAAATCCGTAAAGAATGAAAAAGTGTTTCCATTATATTTTGTGGCTTTACACAGCACTGGTGGCGACAAAGTTAACAAGTTAGTTATGTGAATGCCTGTAATAGCTCTTGGGCGGTGTGCTTTTAATCACCTACTAGGCTCAGCAGTTGGAGCCGCCTGCTGTCGCTTAGCGACGCACTGCTGCTGTTCCTAGAGCTACACTGATGGCGCCATGCCCACGGATGGTAATCGGAGGAGGAGGTAGGGATTGGAGGAGGGGGGTGGAGAGGAGGAGGCATTAGTAGGCCTGAAACCCGTGGACAGATGGTAGGGCCCCGCAATCTCTGAGGCGCAGTATAAGTATCTATGGACCAGCCGCAGGGGCAGACCGGGTCCCGCCTCCACCAAGTCCCAATGTGCCTCAGCCGATATATATGGCCCTGGCCGGACCGCACTTCGATCCACGTGTCCGTGGTCAGTGGACTTGTCAGAAACGGCGTTGGTCACAGGGGCACGGATTTATGTTGTCTGACCGTTCTGGGATGCAGGGCTGGGACGGCACCTCGGAGAAAAGAGTCAGTGGCGGCTGGGGGTCCGTAGATACCGAGGGGGCAGCCCGCAGCCATGAGGCTGCGAAAGGCCTCGGGTCTCTACTAGCCTATAGGGCAGCATTCCCAGCTTAGCAATCTGGAGTGTGCACATTAAGGGCTTGGGCGTGCGGGTTGGTTGCCATATATTTTCGTTTCGCTCCAGCGTCTGGGGTATGGAGCTGACACGCTGGTTGTATGCTGTGGAGATCGTGAGGCGCACGATGGGGTTTTTGTGCGATGGTGCCTGGGCAGGGTGCTGACTATCAGTCTGACACAGGTGGAGAGGAGCAGTGGTTGGCACACGGCCCGGAGGGAACGCGCTTCTTGTTGCCACTGAGTGGGGTGTTTAGCTATCATATGTCCTGCGCATGACTGGTCGGAGTTAGAGCTTAATAGTGGGTGGAACCCCTGCTTATCCTGGTTTGGCAATATGTGCACACCACACAGTCCGTCTCACGCGTGTATTCCTTAAGAACCTCCAGACTTCTGAAAAAATCTCAAAAAGCCCTCGCCGCAGAGCCCTAGCCACGGGAGCTTCACTAAGTTGACACATTTGCGCTGAATGCACAGTCTGGCACTGCCTCTACCTTTGGCCCACCACTGCCCCTCACTGCTGGTCAAACAGAGGATTCTGTCAACCGTCTCCGACTAGAAACACTGTTTCACACCGGGCCACTCTTCAAACCAGCTGGGTTCTGTCAAATCCTCATCATCCTCGATCCCTCAGGTCTGCTGCCACGCTCGGAACTTCCTGCACCTGACAAACACTTCCCACTGTCTGACAACAGGTCCCTCTCTCATCGTCGGACCCCTCTTTACACACTTCTTCCAGTACCGTCAACAAGGTCATCATATGTTCCCCCCAGACTGCGAACTGGTATGGAAAACTGGCATCGGAAAATTGCCCAAGCAACCGGACACGTGGTTTGTGCGTGTGGGAAGGGTCCAGAAAACAGTTCCTCAGATATGCCGTTCAAATGGCAATTTTGCTGGGAGGGGGCAGACTGGGGGGAGGCAGGCTGAGGTGCAGAGGCGGAGGAGTGCGAATGTTCGGTGCATGGGTAGTATTGCGTGGAAGACTGCTGGTGGACAATTGCGCGAAGGCATTGTCGGCTCCACGACATCACCTGTTCGCACTGTTCTGGCCTCAACAGTGTCATCCACGAGTCCCAGTAATTCAGAGCATGAAACCTGGGAGTGTAGCTTCTGGGCCGCGTTCCCCTGCTCTCCTCATAAGCAGGTGGTGTCTCCACACGCCGCAGTGACCCACGGACCTGACCCCTGCAGTAAGTTGGGACGCACCACGTCCCGCCCTCGATCCTCTACCCCTAGCCCTCGGTTAACATTTTGAAAATGGAGAGTTATAACTTTAATTTGTTTTTTTAACTTTTTTTTGTGGTTTTTTGTTTTTTGATTTGTTGTTTTTAGTTTGTAAAACCAAACGATGCAGATCTATTGTATGGCTATTTTCTAAGCCAGTATGAACACACGCATATCCAGATGAGATGACACTGAGTAAATAAAAAAATAAACGGAAAATAATAAAAGGAGAATGGCAAGACGTGCCTAATTGAAATCCCAACCCCGGGACCCTAATTAAAATTTTCCACTTCGGTCTTGATCGGATATGTGGCTTCACTAAGCCAAAACACAGTGGTCGCAAAGTCTCACTCCTAAATGCTCACAATTGTAGTAATGCACTGCAAGCCACTACAGGCCACCAGCAGACAACCAGAAAATCAAATATATTAACGATACGTGTAGGCGTACGGTAAGCCTTTTGGGATTCTCCTTGGCTATTTCTAGCCAAGTCTAACTGCACACTACATGGCCAGTGAATGACGCTGAGTTTAGTAAAAAAATAACACGTAAAAAAAAAGAGGAATTGGCCAGACTCGTGCCTATAATTGAATCAACCCGGGGTCCCTAAGAGAATTTTCCTTCCACTTCGGTCTTGCGATGGATAGTGCGCAACTAAGCGCAAAAACACAAGTAGGTCGCCAAGTACTCACTCCCAAATTGCCACAACTTTGCTAGTAGAATGCACTGCGCATACCAAGCCACCAGCAGATCAACCAGAAATCAAAGTAATAGTAACGTCTACTGTAGGCGTAAGTAAGCCGCTTTGGATCTCTCCTATGGACTATTTTCGTAGCAGAGTATGAAGCACACTACTATGGCCAGATGAGGATGACGCTGGAGGGCTGAAAAAAATAAACGTACATAAAAAGGAATGGCAGAGCTGTGCCTAATTGAAACCACCCCCGAGCACCCTAATAAATTTCTCCACTTCGTCTTTCGATGGATATGTGCGTCACTACGCGCAAACACAGTGGTCACAAGGTCTCCCTACAAAGTGCTCACAATTTGCTAGTCATGCATCTGCAGCAAGCTACAGCCACCAGCAGATCAAACCATAAATCAAATATGTATAACGCTACTGTAGGCGTAAGGTAACTTTATGGAATTCTCCATGGCTCTTTTTTAGCTCAATTATGGAAAGCACACATATAGTCCAATGAAGTTGACGCTGAGTAGTATTAAAAAAATAAAGTATACAATAAAAAGAAACTGGCAGACTGTGCCTTAAGTGAATCAAACCCCTAATAAAATTTTCCCACTTTGGTGTCGTTGAAGGTGGATATTGTGTGTCCCACTAAGATGCTAAAACACCAACGGTAGCAAGTCCCCTGCTAATTCCTCATCAGATTATGGTACTAGCTGCACTAACTATGCCAGCCAAGCCCGCACAAGCAAATAAAAAATAAAAAGTACACGTTATTGGAGCCCTAAGAAGGGCTGTTGGGTTGTTGTAGTATCATCCTGCCTAACAGTAAGCTGAATAGACACCCCTAACTGCTTTCCCATGACCAGCAGCAGCTCTCTCCCTAGCGGCATCCAGACAGAGAATGTCGAGCAGCTACGGGCAGCGGGCTAAGTCTACCAGTGGTCAACCTGAATTGGCCAGCCAACCACTGCTATCGACGTGTGAAGGTTAACCACGTCATGCGGGGTGGAGTGCAATCTCCTGGCTGTGATGTGGCTCGTTTTCTGCCGCCAGAAAAGCAAAAACGGAGGGAGCTGCCATTTCTCCTGCGGAGTATGGTAGGAAGATTAATATAGGCGTTCGAGAATACTACGGTCTCCTGCAACGACTCGTTTACCTAGTACGCTAGTAATGCTCGATCGAGCATCAAGCATTTCGTACTGAGTTGTATTCGTCATCTCTAATGATTATAATGCATAATATGCATAAATATAATGATTATTAGCAATATTGAGAATTTAAAATGCAATAGAATAACCAGTTTTAATTGTGTTAGCAGTTTTGTCACTAAGATAAATAACAATTGTTTGCAAAAGGGTTAAATATAAATAGTGAGCAACATTTTAGCTACTTATTAATGAAGTGAAAGAAAACTTTTATACATTTCTATATCAATTTGAATGGTAACATAAACATATACTCACTGAACATGCAGATCTAGAAGTGAAGAGAAAAAAGCAATGACGTTACTGAAAATGCTAACATAATGATGACCTTAGAATTTTACAAGCAACTTTGATCAAAAATCTTATAGCTACAGCGACGCAGTTATTTTCACATTAACCAGAACATTTATTTTCTAACAAACCAGAAAATACAAACTGCCCCCGTAGTGTTTTCAATGTTAAACACAGTGTAAGTATAGAATTTTAACTTGAGTTCAAACCTTAAAGAAAATTTACTATCAAAATCAAGCACAAAATCAGGGACACTTATCATATATCTCCGCACAGGGACTGTGGTAATCCTCTAAAATTTGTTATCTGTGGCCTCTTTTCTTCTAAGTTAACTTTTTAATTAGGCTAATGAGTCAAAAGGTTCATTAAAGAATCTTTATATGTCCTTGACGAAAGATATCAGAGGGGTGCAGGTTCCAAGTCCGCACAACGTCTTTCAGCAAATAGTGCAGAGAGATGACACAGCCAGAGACCACTAGGGAGAAGTTAGAAGGGCTCTATAGACCCAGTCTGAAAGGGTTAAGCAGAACCCCCACAGAGTGTTGTTGTACCTTGTAGCTGGGTGCTCTAATAATGTAAAAATTGTCCCCTCAGGTATTTTTATGACCACATTGGGGACATATGATATGATTAAAAAGCACACATAACACAAATTTTTAAAAAAAACATAATACGTCCAAATAAAATTTTAAAATATCCTCTCTACACAATAAAAATATATATGAATCCACTGTTATACACTGGGAAATTAATTTATAATGGTCATTTTTAAGTTATTTTGAAATTGAAAAACAATATATACTTACATTACAAAAAAAAACCTTTTTCTCTCTAGTTTTGAAATTTTTATTATTAGTAACTACCTTACGTGTTACAAAAAAAGGTGCAATTTTGCACAAAAGCACAGCAGTGATGCAAATTCCTGAAAAATTCACAGGTCATAAAGCCTTTTAAGATTGGTTGAATGGGTTGTTAAGAGTCATGAGATACATAGATACTATCTATAGGCTTAGATAACTACCTGTACTAGAAACATATATAGTACATTGAATGATAAGATGGATGATAAGGTAGATAGGAAGCATAAGCTAGAGCTTTAATCATGACTACCCCACAGCACAATACTAGGTACAAGGTTAGGTCAACAAAACTTTTGCATTGCTTTTTGACATCTTGTTTTTTTAATACATAAAATAATGGAAAAAGTCATCAGTATTATAAATTGTCCTTTGTCCTCTTGAGCAACATAGAAATATAAACTTGATCAGACATATGCAAAACAAACTATTAGGGATACAAATATTTATCAAAAGAAACTTTTTGTTATATTCCTTCAAACAATAAAACCAATGAAAAGTAGGGAAAGTCTCAAACCAAGTCCAATATATGAGACCATCATCTGAACAGAGAACTGTTTATCATCACCATGATATAAAAATATATTTGTAATAAATACATATTAAATAGACATCTTACCTGCATACTTCAGCCCAGCTATCAGAACAACAACATAAAGTAGTCATTCTCTGCACCCTAAAATAAAATGTGCCTTTAACAATCACAGCTACAATGTGCAAACAGCTCCATTTTGAAGCTTTATTTATATATAGAGAGAGGTAAAGGGGAGAGGACTATGCAAGTAGGGTTCAGTGTAACTGGACCTGAAATTAGGAGAATTCACAAAACCAATAATATGGATTGGCTGAACTTGTAGTAAGGGAGACTTGTGAACAGTTAACTCTTTCCTTAGTGACAAACTTGCTGGTCTGGTTGTAATTATTTTAATATCTGAGGAATGTCCTCTAGAGAAGTGTGTGATGTACAAAAGCATCACTTTTTCTCTTGCAAGATACCTCCTCCCTGCCCTGAAGACACAGAGCCTTGTACCAAATCTTTGACATTGGAAACATTTATTAATTCTCACAATGTTTGCTCCTATCTTGTTATGTAAAGGATACGCATTTCATATGCTGTTAATACACATAGTGCTAGTAACTCTGTGCCTCTCTAAGCAAAAAAATAATAAATAGTGAATAATAATATTATTTATATATATATATTACGAAAAAAGATATATACGGACAGCATAGTCTTGAGTACAACCGGTAGCCACGTCCTTCCAGATTAGAAAAACAAAAAGGAACGGCAACGCACTCCAAAATGGTGGAAATTCAAGTGGTGTTTATTCCAAGCTGTACGTTTCAGCTTCATCCGAAGCCTTCTCAAGCCTTACATCTCTGGGAATAAACACCACTTAATTATCCACCATTTTGGAGTGCCGTTCGCTTTTGTTATATATATAATAATATAATAGAATATATATATATAGCATATAAATGTATGTATATATATAATTAATACATAACACTCGCAACCTATTAAATATCATCTTCAAGTATTTACTGTTTAGCAAATAAGAGTTGTGATAGGTCTATACATTTTTTCTTAATGTACATTATGTACATTAACACCCAACAGTACTGTTTGAGGAATTTTGCAGGGCTTATTTTGAGGTATTTGGCTCTACGCATTAATGCCCACTTTTTTTTTAAGCTCAGGTTTAATTAAATGAAATGGTAGTAATAGGCGACATTCATCTGATCTCAGTGCCTTGCAGTTGTAGTACATCACACAACTGGCCCTACCTGGATTCTATAATATCCACCATTTCTTTACATGGATTTGTCTCACCATAAAGTCTTATTTCTTTATTTGGAATAATGTATGGAACTTGTTTCTGTGTGACTCTGTGTATTTCAATAAGCTTTCAACACAAAAAAAATTAATGCAAAGCCATAGACGCACACAAGTTGTGCATGTCAACCGCTGACCTACGGAATTAGCGACACACTAGCACTCTCAAGTCAATAAGTATTATCGATTTCATCTCAGCTGTAACGCAAAAATGGTTCATAAATAAAGAGATTCAAAATTAAGATAGAAGACCCGAACATCCAGCACAAAGGTGTGTTCCTTTTAAAAGGAATGTACCAATTGTGAACCTATGTAATATAGAATAGTGTACGTCAAAGTTAAACTTGTCCATGATAGGTCCCAAACAATACACACTTTTTATAACTACAAAAATGAATGCACGACAACATTCTGTATAATACAAATTGCATTTATTTTACAATAGTGAAATAAAGTACATAAAGGAATGTATATTTCTGATTTTAGCATCAACGAAATTGAAGAAAAAATGGCAAAACCATTGAGGGCTATTAAGTAGATTGTTTCTCACAGGATATGCCGTGAGGATATGTGTCCGGAATCTATGGCTATAATAATTTTTATTATTACTAAATATTGTCCTTTCATATTATCATAGCTGAAAATATTTCTGAGATTGGAAGAAAATAAAATTAACTTAGTCCCATATCGGAATAAAGGGGGAAAGGCGAATGGGGATGCGCGAGAGAGAAAAGAGAGCATTACATGTAATACCCCATATCCACATCCCTTTATAGCTGCTAGCATCGGCTCTTATCTTGTTAAGAAGTCTTCACAGATAACAATCAAGCGGGGAGCAGTCCAACCTAGTCCGGCGGCAACTAGAAAAAAGAGAGTACACAAGGGATCATTCCACATCATTAAAATCTGCTGTCTCCTGTACAAGGAAACAACATGTCCAATCAGTGTCAAATTACATTACAAATAAACAACATCATGTTCCACTGCTGTAAACTTCCCTTGATTCCACAAACCAGCCCATCCATAGTCATAAGTAATGTGTTTGCTCAGAAAAGGAAAAAAAAATAGTATAGATAGATATAGCCCAAGGAAGGAGCAGCACTCCCAGTTGGTAGATATATCAGGGTGATCCTTTATGTTCAGACGCGACGTTCGGCGATGCTTAGAAAGGTGGATACCCGAACTTTCGCATCTGAAATAAAGTCAACGCCTGATTTAATCTGACCAAACTGGCGTGCTGCTGCCTCTCCTTGCTTATACCAATTGGTCCTTGCCAGGACATCCCCCGCATTTTTGCACCCAGGCCGTTGGTTGTGCGGCCGTGGACTTCTCGGTTTGCTGTAGAATCGATGAGATCTTCATCTAGTACGCTATATATCAGTATACATCGATAGTCTAAGTAGTCGTCACAATAGTTATCTATAGATCGATAATATTAACTATAATCTAACATATATATCTATAATCCTAATCCATAATCCTATAATACGGTTAGTCTATGATATTATGTTCACTTATAACTCAGTTCAACCGGAAAGGGAAAGTAAACATGCCGCCTATACAACATGCGAAGTAATCAGGTCACACAACAGGTTACTATAGCCTTGCACCACCTGCATTCATCTCCCATTTAATCTACCTAGCAGAATACATAAAATGTTCCTTTTTATTAAGGAGAAACAAGGGTATTCTTGTCGTGCTCTTCATAACATACCTGTGTAAATGTCCCAGAAACTGGTGTTTAATCAAAATCTAAAAAACAGAAATTGGAGAAAACAGATCAAATAGTTAATCAGAATACTTATATTGTATACTGGATTGGTAATATGGATAACTGGAATATCCAGGGAGCACTTGGCATTGCACCTGATGCCATGTGAATTGAGAGCAGGTGTGTTCTCAAATCCATGTACTTGGAAAAACTCATCAGTCTGATTAACTTCAATGTTTCTGTGCTCAGGGACAGATATCAATACATAAGTGGTACTATTCAATACCACCCCATTCCCACTCGTCACCCCCATACAAAGTCTACGTCCCCCAAACTGGTAGTAATGTAACATAAGGTACATTCTGAAGAATACGACGCCTCTGACCAACTCCATGCAGCAAAGTAAGAAAGGTATACGTTCTCGAATAGGACACAAATGGTTTTTTACACATATGGTGATAATTTTTAAAAAATATATTAAACCTATTGTAAATTTGGGAAACACTGGACAAGATGTAAACCACAGTCCATAAGCAAATGAAAGCTGCCGCGGCTTTAAAACCCGTCGGACGGCCCATACTGGATCCATCTTTTTTTTGCTTTTTTCCTCCGAATGACACGGGGAGCGCCGTCAGTTGCATGACGGCCTTGGGTCTTTGTCAGACCCGGTGCTGTCTGGTTGCTTGAAGATGTTGTTACATAAGCCACTGGCTCAATTATAATGAATACTGTTCAAAATGCAATACTGAATACAGTAGGTATTGCAGTATATGGTAGGAATGATCGCCGCATCTATGTTAATGTAACCCTAGGGTCTAAAAATAGTGAAAAAGTAAAAACCTAAAAGTTCAAATTCACCCCCCTTTCTCTAGCCCTAAACTGATATAAAATACATAATAAATTGTCTCAAAATGCCCGATCTATCAAAATATAAAATGAGTTATGCGGAGTGAACCACAACACAGAAAATAGCGCCCAAATGTCTGAAACACGACTTTTAACACCATTTACAATCACATAAAAATGCAATGAAATGTGCCCAAACTGTCATCCCACAGACCTTAGCAAGCGGGAGATGTGAATGATGAAACAGTTCGGCTCATTCAGGGCAATATTACACCAACATGCTCCCTTCGCCAAATAGGATGAAACATTATTAAGCGTCAGAAGATTTCTTTTTTCGTACACATCGTTTTACTAAAAGTTAACGATTGTGTCAAAAAGAAATCTTCGACGACTATTACTTTTTGTTATTAGTGTGTTTATAAAACCTGTAAAAATTTGTTATCAACACATGATCGTAACTGAACGCCAAGAATAAAGTAGCAAGGGGTTATGTGGAGCACCGTGAAAGACGAAACATTGGTGAAAATTTATAGTTAAGGAAAACTGCAGGCTTGAAGTTAGAACATCATGATACGTAAAGTAGGCAGTCTAGCAGCTTTATAACGTGGAAATGTAAGAGCTACGAATTGATAATACCTGGATAAAGTCATTGTTTTCGCTGCAGTTGTGATGAAGATAGTCTAATATAAAGAACGGCTAAGGCCACTACTGCAAGCAAACACAAAAAAGATTGTCAAGATTAGTTATATAGTCACCTGCATATTTATAAAAGTGGAAGTGTCTTCTAGGCAAATGGCATGATTTCTCTAACAAAAGTCCAACCACTATATTTATCAATGATCTTTGGTGTTAGCAGTTTTAAACAAATATTAAAAGAAACTTGGACATTGAAATGCTATGCATGGCAGTCATCTCTTAGCCCCCATAGGATTGATCTATTAGGTGATTGACAGTATCTAGTTATATGCTTTACATATCAGCCATTGTTCTACTTTGCCTATGGTATTCAAAACCCAAACCGCTTTTTCATTATGTTTAGAACCTACATGATTACCAAATAAAAAGTAGCGCAAAGAAAGAAGAGCCAGGGAGAAGACGAGAGGGAGCTACTTCTTGTAATACACTAACAGACATTATGAGGAGATCATGTAGTAGCAGTGGCGATTAAGTGTCCCAGGGTGTTCTTAGGCTAGGCCCCCGATCGCCCCAAACCCAAACATGTACCTGGAGTGTTAGGACTAAATACTACTCTATGCCTTACATATCCGTCAATCTTATATTGTCCACATAAAGTACTTTATGATGAACTGAATCTGCCTTACAATCCATTATATTTAGGAACCTCATATTCCCACTGCATGAAACCTCAACTCCGAATCCGTCCAGAACACAAATACCCTCGAGGCTGGAACCCATTGAAACGAATCGCCCACCCATCCCTTTAATTAAATTTCCCACCCATATGGCTCGCTTTAATAAAATGGTCCACGCCCATATGCCCCCCTTTAATTTACATGTCCACCCCAGCGGCCCCCTTTGATTAATGTCCCTACACCTCTCATATATAATTTCCTTCAGAATGATCACAAGTGTTCACAGTACTTTCTCTATATTAAAAATAGTTTACAGAACAGATTAAACTTGACAACGCTTCTATGTTATATTTTAACTTGGAGTCCATTCACACCAATAAGAATCGCAACCGCCACTCTTCTCTGTGCTGGAGGTATCTCCAAAATCTAAATATGGTAGGAAAACTTCATAACTTCATGGCATAGATTTAGGTGCAAAAATATCCATTTATTATACTCACAAGGATAAAATTAAACATCACTTTTCATTAAAAATTGAGCCAAGAGATCATAAACTTAACCCTCGGTTTTGCTGATTCTGGCTCCTTCCAAGGTTTGGCTTCTATGAATTTCCTTTTATACAATGTCATTACCACATAAAACATATTTTAAAAATCACAAAAATGTATAAACATTTATGCTATCTTATCTTACAACTGTATTCCGTTTATTGTCCAATCAAATATCCACTTCATTTCTATAGGTTTTCAATAAGGAAAAGAACACCAATCAAATATCGCACACCAGACATACTCTCTTCTAAACAGAAGAGCGTCTAATATCTATGTTAAATTCTAGAAAATAGATGACAAATAACAATGTTCAAAAAACAAACATCTCTTTCCTTTCTTCAATCAGCAAAGCACCTACTTCCTGTGGGATTTTCAATACAAATTTTCACAGAAGAGATAACCAATCACGAAGTCCAACAAGCACACACCTTTTTATTCTGCAAACACAGCATTAAACTTTAATTTTCAAACAGCAATTTATAAATTAAATCTGAGTTATGATTTGTTGCTATGAGCAACTGGAACAGTTTTTTCTCTGAAACACTTCTAATATAACTTCCCCAAATTTAAATTGTGTGTTCTGTCTGGAATGGATCGTAAATCATATACATGCACTCTCTATATAAGACTTGCCTTCTCCCTATTCCTCCCCTTTATCAAGTGATACCTTTTATCTGTATACAAACAAATGTCACAAGAAAAAAGGAATCTTGTAAGATCAGCTCACCGCCTCTGCTCGAACAGTCCACATGAACTCGACCCTTAACACTCCAGCACGGACAACCTTGGCCACAGGTGCAATTTCCAGCTGGACATCAGGAGTCGATTTGAAGATAAAAATTACAAGTTTTATTTATATTCCATTAAAAAGCTTGTACAGCACACAGCATATGGAAAAAAGAAGAAATAGCAACGGAGCTTATGCGTTTCGGTAATATACCTTATTCATAGCTTCATAGCTATTCATAAGCTCCGTTGCTATTTCTTTTTTCCATATGCTGTGTGCTGTACAAGCTTTTTAATGGAATATAAATAATTATTTTATCTTCAAATCCACTCCTGATGTCCAGCTGGAAGTTGATTTCTTTTATCTGTATAGTACAGACTAAAGAATATAAGAGGGCGGACATTTTTTCAGCCTTATCTCTGGCCAGGTAATATTGTGGGGGGATAACTGCTATACTAGTCTCCTCTTTGTTCATCATACCCATATAATTTTAACTCTTTCTTTCTCCTTAGCATAGGAATCTATTAAATGAAAAGGTTTCAATCATTTACAGGTATATACTAAGTAGCAGTTGTGTTGTGTGGTAAAGGTACAGTATTATGGTTCAAAATTACATGATTTTGTATCTGTTCAGTTAGATAGAGAAGAATGTAAATGATGATACATTATATGTTCTTGTTTCTGCAGATGGCACTACTGTGGCATGCAATACCTGTGGTGGTTCCTGTGAGACTGGTGGATGTTATTGTTTAACTGATCCTTTGCAAGAATGTGTCCCAACAGAAGCAGGAAATTGTGCTTCAGAATCAAATTCATGTTGTCCCTCCGGATATTTCTATGACAAAAATAATACCTGCTGCACAGGTAAGAAGAATGGTCCAATGGAGCACTGTATTTCTCAAAAGAAAGGGGGAAATATATCAATCCCCTTATGTTAGTATTCGTGAATACTCTAAGATCATCTTTTGGAATTCCAGGCCAATATATTTTTTTCCCTGCTGGTTTTAGATTGTAGTGCAGGGCTAACATTAGGACAGACTTATAAATGACTGGTCTTAATAGTTTTTTTAATACTCCAATAAAAAGTGATACCTACCTCAACCCCCTCTCTCATTTGTCTGCTGGTCTTCACTAGGTGAGGAGAAAGAGAGAGGACAGAAAGATAAAAAAAAAATTCTTTCCCAAACTTTACTAAAGTGATCTAGCGTACGCAAGTTCACCATCTTTCATATTTCTTGATTTTTGTTACCAGTCCTAACCATTGTTCAAGAACAGGTGACTCCGAGTTGCCCTATTTGCAAATTACCAAATTCCTGCTGTAGATCTAAATCTGCCCTCAGAATCCTCCATTCACCCATATAAAAAATCCTTCATTATTATCATTATACCTCAATTTCATTCTTATTAAATCCTTTGGTGAATAGTGTAACTTGTGTACTAGATTAAATTGTATGATTTCAATTAATATTCTTTAGAATATATCCCCAAACCTCATAAACATTACCTAACTAACTAAGCAGAATTTCTAAGTACAGTATATATTAGAAAAATGTTCACAACTTCCAGACCCCCCCCACACAAAAAAAAACACTGTCAAAAACATTTGAAATTACGGTTACTCTTTAAAGCATCTCATACCACTAGTTTTTCTGTGGGTGGGGCCATTGGTGGACTACCAAAAAAATGATTTTTACTGTTATTTTTAATGCTTACTGTCCAAGTGGTTACAGATAGACATAGGTTTATTGGTCATTTTTAAAACGTGGCATAATGCGTGGGAGTTTGCTAGACAAAAAGCAGCTCTATAGAGGCACTCAAGAGTGCAGATATAACACAAAAAACTCTTTTATCACCTCTAAGTCATATCTAGAGATGAGCGAGCATTAAAATGCTTGAGTGCTCGTTACTCGATTCGAACTTTTCCCGATGCTCTAGTGCTCGTATCGAATAATGAACCCCATTGAAGTCAATGGGAGACTCGAGCATTTTTCACTGAAAGAACACATTGAAAGAACACTGAAGAACATATTGCAGATGTTTGCAGATGTTTTCACTGAAAGAACACATTGAAAGAAAACTGAAGAACACATTGCAGATGTTTACGTACATCTGCTAACTTATCCGAAGACACGCGTGCCGAACGGTGTTCTTCACAATAGTATCTGAAGAACAATATGTGTGAAGGAACCATTGGCGATGTACTCTCACGAGGACAGCGCAATGCGATGACGGACACATTGGGGAGTCCACATAATGTACTTGTGAAGTAACACAGTGCGGACATCGTGGCTTGCCTTGATTTGGTGAGTCAAGGTGTCCTGCTGAGGTATTAGTAGCCAGATGTACTGTGAACATCGCAATGGTTCTTCAGTGTTCTTTCAATGTGTTCTTCACTTAAATGATCCTGTCTGTGTTCACTGTTTTCATTGTATTCTTCACTGTTCTTCACTGTGTTACCTTAAGTAAATTTTCGATCTCGAGCAGGCGAGATACTCGTACGAGCAACGAGCCGTTTCGACTACGCTAATACTCGAATGAGCATCAAGCTCGGACGAGTATACTCGCTCATCTCTAGTTATATTCAAATCAGCTAAGAAGATTTAGCTAAGACATAGTTGAAAATGCAAAGTATACATAAATATCCAATTCCTGACGTTTTCTGTGTATGCATAGATCTTCAGTTCTATAGCTCACAGAACCATACTCAAGATGGATTCTCAACTTTACCATGAAACCAGAGCAATGGTTCTAGAGTCCAAGATGGGGGTTTCTGAAATGGTTCTACCCTCCAGCTTCTAAAACTAACTAAATCAAAAAGTGACTTCTTTACAGTTTATTTGCGTGTGACTCTTTTCCCTTACTGAGGTCTATGGTAATTTAGTCGGCTGACAGATCCCTTTAACCTTTCTATCTTTCAAAGTTGATTTTTCAGAATTTACTTTAAATTTCAGATACACCTATATGTAATCCATCATGTTCTGCTGATGAAATATGCGCCAATGGAACCCAATGTGTGTGCAAGCAGCTATTAAAAGGCAAAGTAGGAGTTATCATCTAGGTGCATTTAATTATGTGATATCTCTCTATCTCTTATATATACGATCTGTATATAGATATCGATATAGATTATAGAGATAATATGATATATATATATATATATATAAAAAGAATTTCAGTATACGTGGTTTCAGTTCAATAGACATATCTTTATACTTTAAATTTGAGGCTTCTATTTCCCATTTAATTCCTGAACTTAAATACTTCCATATTAACAAGTTGGCCCCTTACCTACAGAAGCTGATCCTAGAAGGAAGTAACTACTCCATTTTGTACAGTGCTCTGATGATGTTTTATAGCCAGTAAAACATATCAGGTGATCACTGATGGAGCTCATATTTTATTTTTCATTCTTATTAACAATAAAAACTCTACTAGTTTGGATAGCCAAATGCCAGCAATAACCATCGATATTATATTTAAATGTATAGTGCTTGTAAGTAGTTAGGCTTAGATACTAGGGAGCCATAGATGTTATTCTAAAAATGTGGTAAAGTGAAATAAACACTGGGTAAAAACAGTGAGTGGCAGTATAGATATTAGTGACTAAGTAGAATTATAGATGGTAAGGAGCTAGTCAGGAGAAATTCTGCTTCAATGGGTTTGTCCAAATAACGAGAAAAATGTGAAAGTTTAAATCAATAGGGTACCTGAATTTTAACACCCAAAAAGGCCTGTAAAACTGCTGAAAAATTGTGGGAATAACAGGGCAGTTGCCATGCCCAAAATGGGCTAAGGAAAGTACTTACAAATAATAATATAACATAAAAAATAAACACAGTAAAAGTTCTGTTCATTAAAAACTAATTAATATCACAGCGGCTAAAGGTGCTCTGGGTGTTGAGACCCAGTTATTCTCATAGCCTTAGAAGCAATAGAAAAACTACAAACCCTTCCTCTAAGTGTGATTAAAGGTGCTCTGTGTGTTACACTTCAAAATGATGGTATTTAATATTCCATTCCGTGTACTGGGAAGCAGGAAAAACATTCCAAATGCAGTGAATTTGGTAAAAAGACGCATTTGTGCCGTATTCTTGTTAACTTTGATTCTACGGATTTCACTGTACGCCCCAAATGACATGTCTACTTTATTCTTTGGGTCAGTACGATTAAGGGGATACCAAATTAGTTTTTATAGGTTTTAAAATGTTTTCATACATTTAAAAAAATTAAAACCTCCTGTACAAAAATTTTTGGGGGGATTTTGCCATGTTCTGGATCTAATAACTTTTTTATACTTTGGTTTACAGAGCTTTGGGAGGAATAGTTTTTTGCGAATTTTGATGACGTTTATAATTTTATCATTTTTAGGACTGTACGACCTTTTGATCACTTTTTATAGAATTATTAATTTTTTTTTTAAATGGCAAAAAGTGCCATTTTCGACTTTGGGCACGGTTTTCCGTTACAGGGTTAAACGCAGGGAAAAACCATTAATTTATTTTCATAGATCGGGCATTTTCGGACATGTCGATACCTAATGTGTTTATGATTTTTACTGTTTATTTATATTTATATCAGTTCTAGTTAAAGGGGGGTGATATGAGTTTTTACGGTTTTTTATTATAAATTTTTTTAAACTTTTTTTTTTATTTTTATTTTTACTATATTTCACACTCCATAGGGTCTTTAGCGCTAGGTTGTCTGTGCGATCCTATCATATACTGCCATACTACAGTATGCCAGTATATGGGGATTTTACTCCTCATTCATTTCAATGTGCTGATAGCACATTGTAATGCATGGGTTAACCCGAAGTAGCCTCGGGTCTTCGAGAGGCCTGAGGCTATCATGGCAATGGATCGCTGCTCCCCGATGAAGTCACGGGGAGCAATGATTCTCATAAAGATGGTGGCGCCCATGCCGGCGGCGATCAGCGGGAAAACACACAGCAATATGCAGCAAAGACTTACCGTCTATGGAGAGGGCTCATGTCGGTAAGGGGTTAAAAGGAGCAATGGGAAAACCACACACTCATCCTCTCACCTTGATTAAAGGTGCCCTTGTAGTTCAGACCCAGTTATTGTCATAATGGTAAAATCAGAAATGGAAAAACCACAAAACCTTCCTCTCAAGCCACTCTGGGTGTTCAGACCCAGTTATTCTCATAGCAGTAAAGGAAGCAATGAGAAAAGCCCATACACTTCCTCTCACTTCAGTTGAAGACACTTTGGTTGCGCAGATCCAGTTATTCCCATAGTGTTTAAAGAAGCAATGGGAAAACCATTCCTCTCACTGCGGTTAAAGGAGCTCTGGGTGTTCAGGTACTATATAATTTGTTAAGTTGAAGTTTCATGTAATGCAGAATTTGACAATTTATAGTCAGAATTCAAGTAATGCAGTATTTCACTCTCTAACACCAACAAACGGGCTACATACATTAAGGGGATCTTATAGTTCGTTCATGACGCACTAACCGTTGTCAGGATTCCCTTCTATAAACAGTCAGATCATACAATTGGCTATAAAAGATTAAACACCTAGAAACAGAACATTAAGCCAATTTAAACAAAATATCTTTCTTTTATTAAACACTCAGTTTACACAAGACAATATACAATAGAGTAATTTTCACAAATGGGTAGATGAGGATATCACAGTAAAAACATGAAATTCATGGGGCAGGGGTATGAGATATAGGTGATTTTAAAGGGAGGTCACGTAATCAAAATGCTAGAAAGTTTTTATGTGCAAGAAGCTGCATTAAAGTGCAAAGTGCTACAGTACCAATCTACTGATAATCGTGCTGCCTTCAATGCACAAAGTAATATAACTGTATTTGACAACAAGGTTTAATGATTTGACAACATACCCATGATGATGATGCTACACCCATCCACAATGAACAAAAAGTTCCCCGACGCACTTTTCGGCGCTAGCCTTCGTCTGGGGCAACCTCTGGCCACATCTAATGTCCCCATCCAGAAATTTAATGAAGAAGACCTGTACCAGGAGACATATGGACAGATAATCTTTCACCATCCCATCAGTCTGCCTTATGGTACTTTGCACCATATCCTATGGTGGTGCAGTTTGAAGAGAATTGAACATGGCATTCCACATTGTTGCCATGCTCACTCTCCCTCCGGAAGTATGGCTGATGTTCCATCTTCCCAGCCACACTCCATTGATGCTGTGAGATGCTCCTATAAAAAACTCATCCTCTTCCACTTCCAAAATTGTCCCCTGGTTGGACAGTGAAGTACCTGCAAGCCAAGTGGAATTGTCCTTTCTAGCATATGGAAAGTGGAATTCCACCTAGTTTGTACATCACACACCAGGTTTAGCGCATGCGCAATGTAAGGGACAAGCATCAAACTGGCTCTGTCCAAAGCTGCAACAAGGTTCCTGACCATTGGCACACACCACCTTGATTGTGTGGCAGGAACCACTCGTCTGTCTGCTCCTGGATCCTATTCTACAGTTTCCAGGCAGTGTGAGTTCTTTCACCCAGATGAGTTTCAGCATGGCCTGTTGTTGTTTCCCCATGTCTTTACTAAAACCGATTATAAAGGCACTGTGCTGACTGGATGAAGAAGCAGGGAAGGAGGAAGCAGAGTAGGAAGAGAAGGGAACTGGAGGCAAGGAGTTAAGTCCAGCAGCCCTGGTTTGGGGCAGAATGTGAGCCAAAGCGTTTCCTGCCTCGGGAATGACTGCCACTTCATTTATCCCGTCTTTGCCCAGGCTTAATTGTCCATGTGTCATCTGCAGTAACTAATGACTGATGGCACTATGCAGTGCACTCCCAAATTTGTCCACAACCAGTTGGTGTAGGGCAGGGATGGCCTGTTGGGAAGCCCCTTTAAGATTTTGATGGAATTGCAAACTACACACTGACAACACCTTCAAGATTTTGATGGAACTGCAAGCTAAAAAGTCTCAGCAATTTAAGATTTGATAGAAGTGCAGTAGCTTAATGTATTTTCTCACAGTGCCCTATTAAGGGCAATTATTTGAGATTTCCTTCAAATCAACCCCCTGTTCTTACCTAAGTGCCTTTTAAATGGACTATCATTGGTATTTGAGAAGTCCCTGTCTATCTGAATTACCCTAGGAAGAGCAGCAACCTCTACCTAGCTCTGATTCCTTTCTGTTATGGTGTCTAGAAACATGATCCTGATCTAATAGCTATGTCCACAGTGGACATGCCTGTGGTTGCTAGGGGGCAGCAAGCTGGTTGATTAGCTGCTTAGCAGACCTGAATTACGGTAGGTGTTTTGGGTTTACTAATCACTAATTATAGATGCTTACCAATAAAATAATAAAAAAAAGGTTCATCCATATTAGATATGGCTAATGGCCTCAACCATTGTGTAAAGGAAATCTACCACCAGGATGAAGAATTGTAACCCGAGCATACTGACATACAGGTGTGTGCCCTCTCTGTCAGCATTAACTTTTCTTTAAGCTTCTTTAGACCTTGTTTTAAAATTATGCAAATTAGGAGTTCCAGGCTCCATTAAAACCTATGGAGCCCAGAGCACACCAGGCTCATTTGCATGATTTTAAAATCCTTTAAAAAGGGCATAAGAAGCTAAAAGAACAGATTGTGCCAGAGTGGGCACATACCAGTATGTCAGTGTGCTTGATTTACACTCCTTGATCCTTGTGGTAGTTGTCCTGTAATTTGTGAGAAATTTAAATCTATGACTTGTTAGGGAGGATGTTTCTAATGGGGCTGTCATCCTTTGTGTCTACTAGAGGGGAGAAATTAAAGGGGTATTCTCGTCCGGGCATTCACATTCAGTTTCATTAAGCTGCCATATATAAACATTTCTTCAATTAAATGTTATTAAAAAAAATGTTCCTGTGTGAAGATAATTTCTCATAAATGTAGTAATATGGTCCCTTAGAAACAAGATTGTGTCCTCGGATACTGCCACCTCTGCTGGGGGGATAGCACAAAGAAACAAAAGGTGTTTGTATATGAAATGTCTGGGAGTTACTGCATGTCCCATAGACGTCCTGTAGTAATGATTACTGAATCCAGGTGGTCAGGCAGGACTCAATACTGCATGTCTGGCCACCGCTGCCAAAATGTGAGGTGGTCGTATCCGAGGAAGCTATCTCTTTTCTAAGGGACCCTATGACTACATTTATGAGAAATTATCTTCACACAGGAACATTTTTTTTAATAACATCCAATTGAAGAAATGTTTACATATGGGAAATAAATTCAATTTAATATGAATGCCCAGATGGGAATACCCCTTTAAGTCCAGTCTTGTAGTCAGAACCTCATGTCTTTCTGTGGAGTCTCCTGCAGTTTAACCCCTTACCAATCCCTTACAGATACGTCACGTATTGTCTGTGGGTGATTGGACAGGGCTCACGAGCTGACCCCTCTCCATAGATATATTGCATCAAACACTTACTGGTAAGACCCAACAAGTTGTCGCTCCCTGTCCGTTGCTATGACAGACTTGGGTCACACAAAGAGATGAGGCTGTCTCTTTTTCCACAATAAACACCAATAGAGTATAGAGTGTGGGGATATGGGCAATGCATAAAATGTAAGCTATTCATCCCCAACTCAAGATACCATACATCAAAAGTTTGTTTCAAACAACAAAAAGAAAATGTGCACCATATGTTTTAAAAAAACATAATCTTTATTAATTATAATCGTCATAGTATAGTAGCAAAATAGAACCAATTAAAAGCTAAATAACAATGCATATTAGTTAAGTAACAAACAGTAATGACCATAAGGGGCAGAGTATACACTAGATATCAAACAGTAATACAAGTCGGCTAGCATAGAGACAACAAAGAGCAGCACACAAACATATGCAATGAGTATCCTAAGTCTGAGACATAATTACCATACAACAAGTGTAGCTATGCACTGTGAAACCCCGACCCAAAGAATAAAGTAGAAGTGTCATTTGTGGCGCTCAGTGAAAGCCATGCAATCCAAGCCCACAAGAAAACAGCGCAAATGCATTTTTTCCCCAATTTCACAACATGTGGAATTGTTTTCCTGCTTCCCAGTACATGGCTTGGAATATTAAATACCGTCACTATGAAGTGCAATTTGTTACGCAGACAACAAGTCCTCATAAAGCTCCTTACATGGAAAAATAAAAAAAATTATGGATTTTTGAAGGTGGGGAGTGAAAAATGAAAATACAAAAAACAAAAAGGGCCTGGTCGTTGATGGGTTAAAACAGATATTTTTTAATATGTAAATGTAAGTGTTAATATTGAAAAGTGTTAAAGAAGCAGAGCAATTGTGTCCCTATCCCGCAAATATATTTAATTCATCCTATATTACTTAATTCAGTTGTTTGTACTCATCTGAAAATTCTTTCTATAGTCTCTTCAGTTGGGTAATGTGATATCATGGTAACTACCTCCCAGAGGCTCCCATGGCTGCCTTTTCCTATTACATATCTTATAGAAATCTGTATGCTAATTAACGACTGACTACTCAATTCATATAAATACAACAGGTTTCAAACTGTAAACTTTCTGTAAGAAATGTGACTTATGTTATTATGGTATAATAACCCTACAAAGTATTATATATTTAGTTGGCACCGAACGCACATACTTGCTAATCTGTCTGCCCGTGTTATGTCAGTATGTTTATTGTACAGTCCAATAAAAGACACATAGCATGAACCATGTGAAAACAGCAAATTATTTGTGCTAGTTTCTCCCAACATGTGTTGTGATTTTGTCTTAAAATTTTATTGTATTATGTGTTCTGCTGAATGTTTACCAGAGGACAGAAGGCAGGAACACAGCAAGTGGATATTATTACTAAGTTACTGACAGATTCTATTTCTAATTATTCTTTTCAGCAATTAAGGACCTGATTCCATCAGTACAGTGCCATGCTGATGCCATGGTAGTCTCACTCCATAGATGTCTTCTGACTTATCTTAAGTATGATTATAGCACCCTACGGCTTGATGGTAACTCAGTCACTTGCAATACTACATATCCCACAGATGATAACGGCACTAAAGTAGATAATATTGAAGCTAAATTGACATCTGGATGGTGCGGAAACATTATAACGGTAAAATCTCTTTTTTTCTGTATAGATGATATACTGTATTTGCAATTACTACTGATATGTTGCTTGTTATCTTTCACATATACACCCTGTTCTATACAGAGGAATAGTTATCATCTGGGACCATACAATTTAAATCTCTTAACGTGGATGTCCCAGAAACATTTTCAATGCATCCTGAGACTTATTAAAATATTGATTTTTCTTCCCCTAATATATATGTGTGTGGCAGTAAAAACTTCAATCTTCAATATCAAAATAGCATATGAAAGTAACATATTCTGTTTCGATATGCTTGATATTTTTTTTTAGGTAAAACACCTGTAAAGCAACAACCAATACAGAATAAAAATGATAAAAACATTTTTTTTAATATGCAGATTTCACTTCACGCAGCCACACTGTGTACATATCATATATGATGTTAGCGTCGAAACAGAGGTTTATCATATAGATTTTTTTTTAAATGAAGAGGAGTATGACATACTGTATTCAGTAGTACAAGTAATTAAGTCATAGACATGTATAATGTTAACGGAAGGCTATTTATACATGTAAATCACTACTGCCTTTGTTTTCTGTGATTAAAAAGCCAATATAGGCACTTATAATAATATTACATTAAAGGAAATCTACCTCCAGTATCACTGATGGCAGACCTCTTTCACTCACATGTGCGTCCAATAAAGTCCTTACCTGTGTTTTTTATATCCAGTAATGGCTTTTTATAATATAATTTGATAAAAAAACTTCTTAAAAAATATGCAAATCAGCCTGAGGGATTCTGGGGGCATCAACCAAGCCCCTCCGCACTCTGCTGTTTTTTAATTTATTTACTACTCTAGTTCTTTGCTGCTGGCCTTGTTCAACCCCTACTCCAGGCAGAGAGCCAGTGACGGCACTGTGCATGTGTGGTTGTATGTTCCTTGCAAAGCTGGAAAAATACATTAAATTGATCTGTAAGGTTAGGATCTATGTTTTACAGCAGTAAAACTGAGGAGATGATTCTATGTCCTGATTTACTGGGCTGCTAATAATAATATACAGTATAAGAGGAGAGCTCAGAATAGTGGGAAGTGAGGGAAGATGCTCTAGTCTTAGCACCCTTAGCAACTATTTTACTGTATTGCCAGAAATGTGTGTTATGAGATATTGGTATAATATATTCTGTATGATTGTGTTTCACTGTGGAATAATACTGAATTTGATCCCTATTTTGTTTTTTCAAGAATGATTCAGAAAAAATATATATTACCAATACTATTCACATCAATATTCTGCCAAGTTTACTCATCACAGTGAATCCACTCAGCTTCAATTTCACATGTGCCTACAATCGAACTATGCAACTGAATCTGAATTATTCCTTACACCCAGTTATAGGGTAAGTATATTAGAATTAATGTCTTATCAATGACATAGTAATTAATTATAAAAATCTCACCTCATAGTATCACATCAACTATTTTAAATGTAAATGCCACATTGGCATACAATACAGTACAAAAATTGATGAACAATACAGACAGGTGCGGATTAAGACTGCCATGGGCCCTGGGCTGTATGAATATTATAGCCCCTTTACGTCTGGAATTCCCTTACTACATATTGTACTATAATCGAGCTTCTTGGAGAATGGAGGATGCGTCCTTTTTGCCTGCTTTCAAACTGCAAGCTCAGTACATTTGGACCTTCAAAGGTCTTGAAATGACTCTTGTGGTGTACATGTGTATTGAGAGCCTAAACAGATGTACAAGGATCCATGGGTGAAGGCCATTCTGGGTATAAAATTTGGTGAGTGGCTTGAGTGGCCATGGGCCCCATAGAAGGCTTGGGCTCCGGGCTACTGCCCAAATCTCTTATATTATAATTCACTACTGAAAACAGATACTATTAGAAATGCAATGTTTGATTCAGTTACTAGAAAATAATCATCAAAAATATTTCTTTGACTTCCTTTTTTAGGACAGCCAGTCTTCCAGGTATTAATGGAACAGGTTTATTTGATCTTACCATGGCTGCATATTGGGATGCTCAATACGCAAATGCGATTCAAGAAACAGAAACTGTGACAGTGGGAAGCGATTTCTTCCTGGGATTATTTGTTAGAAATGTCGATGGAAATTTGCTAGCATTGAGAGTTGAGAACTGTGTTGCTTCACCAACTTCAAACCGTGATTCTTCCAGTGTTTCCCTTGTGAAGGCAGGGTAAGTGGGCCAATTACCAACCATACATTCTGAACTCTAATTTATGTAAGGTATAGGGTACAACAAAAAGGACATAAACATATTATTAGTAGTAGCAAGTGCTGTTCTCACACTTTCCATTCTCAACCAGAACAAAAAGTGAATGAAAGGAAATCTACCATCAAAATCAAACATGATAAACCATGGGCACTTACTCATTATAATCTTCTTATATTTGTTATGCATGGCCTCCTTCCTAAAATAAACTTTTAAAATTATATCAATGAGGCAGAAGGGCTCTAAAGGGTGTTACCAGAGCCCATCTCTGCTGTAGCTTCACAGGTTGTCACACTGTCCCCCCTCCCCCTGCTCCCTCTGCACTTCACAGTGGGGAGAAGAAATGCTCCTGCACAGTGTAACAGCCTGTGATGCTGCAGCATGGAGGGACTCATGATAACATCCCACAGAGCCCGTCTGGCTCATTAGCAACTTAAGAAGATTACCACAGTCATGGTGGCTTGATTTATGAGTTAGGCCCATTCCACACTTGCGAGTGTGATGTGATGAACTTGCATCACACTTGCAGCGTGTGCTGCTGGGAGTTAAAGAAAAATGTTATTCAATAAAAAATAAAGTGAAAAAATCAATAAAAATGCCCATAATCCCCATAACATATAAAGACACATATAACACAAAAAAGTCTAAATCATAACTCGAAACCCCATATATATAGTATCACCATGTCCGTAACAACCTGTAGAATAAAATTAAATCATTATTGAACCCATACGATGAACGTTGTTAAAAAAAACTGTTAAAAACCCACCAAAAATTAATGATTTTTACCTATTGAATCACACAAAAAATGCAATAAAAAGTGATCAAAAACAAATATGTACTCCAGATGATACGGTTGCAAAGTACAACATGTCCCGCAAAAAACAAGCCATCAACCAGCTCCATATCCAAAAATGTAAAAATGTTATGCCACTTGGAAGACGGCAATGCAAAAGTGATAGATTTTTCCCCACATTAGGGTTTTATTTGGGAAATTTTGTAATACGTAAGAAAAAATATTCAAGTATTACATCCCTGTAATCCTATTGACCCATAGAATAAGGATAACATGATTATTAGGCTATACAGTGAACACCAAAAAAAAAAAAAGTAAAAAATCCAGTACAAAATTCATGCTTCCAATGAGGAAACTAAAATCCTGGCAGCTACAGGGCGCTTCTTCCCTTCTGCGCCTCGCTGTGCCCCCATAAAACAAGTAACGGCCACATGTGGGGGGTCGCTGCACTCAGGAGAAATTGCATAACAAATTGTAAGATGGGTTTTCTCTTTTTATCTTTTGGAAATGTGTAAATTTTAGGGCTAAATGAAAGTATAACTAACAAAATTTGACCATTCTAAATTTCACCTCCATTTTGATTCAATTACTATTAATTAAGGGGTTGACAATCTTCTTTCTGATAGTTTCTGATAGTTTGAGGGGTGCAGATTTTATAATGGGTTGATTATATTGGGTTTTTTTATGTTAAATATGTACAATTTCCTTCAAAAAAGTATATATCACCAAAATAGTCAATTCTGAAAATACGGAAAATCGATATTCGATTTGTAAGCCGTGTGACATCAAAATAAATTTTCCAGACATTTCAAAAATTATGAAAATGTAAAGTAGACATAAGGGAAATGTTATTCAGTAACTTATTTAGGTGGTAAATCTATCTGCCTGAAAAATGCGATGATTTAGAATTTCAAAAATCGCTATTTTTTTATTTTTTTGTAAATTAATGCAAAACTTAGCAGCCAACATTTACCACTAAAATGAAGTACAAAACGTGAGGAAAAAACTGTCTCAGAATCGTTTTGATAATTAACATTGTTCAAAAGTTATAACCATATAAAGCAGGGGTTCCCAAACTTTTTACATAAGGGGCCGTTCACTGTCCCTCAGAGACGGTTGGAGGGCCGGACTAGAGTTTAAGAATAAATAGCGGTACATGTGACCGCATCCGTAAATACACCGGGCCCCCCTCAATTAATTATTTAATATACTGCACCCCCTTGTGAACAGGCACATAAATCTGACCCGAGTGCACCTTTGGGCATGTGGGAAGGAGGAGCCACATCCTGTATTTTGCCAGATTATCTATGGATAGGGGAGGGGTGAGGAGTGCTCACACCTGGCTTACAACCGTGGTGAGCACATGGCCATGTGCAGCGATCCTAAGGCTACCTGCACCCTAGGTTGTTTCATGGACAAGTCTCATCCGTATTTCTATAGCAGTCTCACTTCCACAACTTTTTTTTTTTTTTTTTAAAGCATTCCAATATTTTCTGCTATGAAAAATACCTATGCCACACAGGTGTCATCTTGCTGGTGTCCAATATTGCGAATTGGTTGCTAGGTAACACAATCACGTGACTGGAACAGACATCATTTTGCAGCCTTTCATATTTTAAGCAGGCTGGAAATACGCTGGACATTACAAACGGACATTATTTGTGTCCATATGTGGGCGAAAAAAAATTGCACTGCGTTTTTGCTTCCGCGAAGCCTTACTCTGATAATCATCTTATATTTGTCATCCATAGCCTCTTTCCTTCTAAAGTCAAGGGGGAGGGGGGTGGAAGAAAATCAGGGGGCAGGATGAGAAAGTGTAACGGTCTATAAAGCCAGATCACAAAAGGGCTAGAGCAGGCCCTCAGTCTCACAATTTTAAAAGTTGATATTAGAAGGAAGGAGGCCATGAATGACGATATCAGTAAATTACCATAGTCACAGTGCCTGGATCTATGAGCAAGTATCCTGGTTTATCATGCTTGATTTTCAAGGTAGATTTCCTTTAATCATACACTGGATTTCAACAAATCAAAGATTCAATTTTCGATTTTAATGCAGTCAAGAAAACATAGCAAAAAAAATGCATATAAATTCTCTTTCACATTTTTAGGAAAGACCAAGTGTGTTCACAGATGTCAGCAGAATGTGTTCTGAAAACATGCCATGTAGAGATGAGCGAACATGCTCGTCCGAGCTTGATGCTCGGTCGAGCATTAGCGTACTCGAATACTTCGCCCGCTCGAGAAAATGGCAGCTCCCGCCGTTTTGCTTTTTGGCGGCCAGAAACAGAGCCAATCACAAGCCAGGAGACTCTGCACTCCACCCAGCATGACGTGGTACCCTTACACGTCGATAGCAGTGGTTGGCTGGCCAGATCAGGTGACCCTGGGATAGACTAGCCGCTGCCCGGATCATTCTGTGTCTGGATGCCGCTAGGGAGAGAGCTGCTGCTGGTCAGGGAAAGCGTTAGGGTGTTCTATTAGAATAGTGTTAGGCAGGAGTGATTCTACAAGAACCCAACAGCCCTTCTTAGGGCTACAATAACGTTGTTGTTAACTTTGTCGCCACCCAGCTGTGTTATCCACAAAATATACTAATAAACTTTTATCATTTACCAATATTATTTCAGCGCTTCTTGCGCATCTGTTTACATTCCCCTCACCCGCCATATCCTAAACTTATAAGAACGCTACTACACTTGATCTTATACAAAAGGTTCTTAGAAGTGCTGTTTGGGGAGTAGCCTAGAGACAGGGGCTTGGATTGGCGAAAGCTCGCCTGGCAGCGGAGAGCCAACTCCATGCCAAGATCCAACTAACATAGTTTTAACTGCAGAACCTTTAATCTACTACTAGTTCACTGCCTCCATACATGGTCCCCTTATCAAACGAGCTGTGTCAGGCAGAATTTTGGGTTGTTTTCATGGCTTCCATGTTAACTTTGTCGCCACCCTGCTGTGTAATCCACAAAATATACTGGCAAACTTTTATCATGTACCGATATTATTTGAGCGCTTCTTGCTCACCTCCTTTGGTTCCTCTGCATGCCGTCCCCTATAGTGTCAGGGTCAATTATTGCATGTTCACCATGCACTCTCTAGCCTGCTGCCGCGCCTTCGCATGCCAGTCCCTATAGTGTCAGGGTCAATTATTGCATGTTTTAGATGCTATCTGCTTCATTTTTCACTCTGTCATGGCCATGCTTTTCCCTAAATTTTGGCATAATGGTGCGATTAAGCGCCTCAGAGCATCCATCATCTGCCCCTGCTGTTTCCTGTCCATTTCCGTGTGGTTTCCATCCTTTTTCTGAGGTTCCCAGGTGTTTGGCCAAGCTTCCCTGTGCAGAGCCTGTGTCCCCTTGAAAAATGCTCGATACTCCCATGGACTCAATGGTTTCGTTATTCGAGACGAGCACACTCGAGCATCGGGAAAAGTTCGTCTCGAATAACGAGTACCGCTTTTTAGTGCTCGCCATCTCTAATCATGACCTGTATACTTTATATTGAGACATATTTTGCGCAGGTGCAGTGCTAATCCCTATTTCCAACAAAAAAAACCCTAACAATTAATTTCTAATACTACAGTATTTTGAAACTATTTTAAAATGTTAATAGTCTTAACCGCCTAATACCCTACGGGGGCCTCCTGTTCTTTTGACCTTGAAGATGCCCTTCATATTTCCAGTCGTTAAGGAAAAGTGGGAGATTGGGGAAGGGGCATTAAAAGGTTGATGAGTCTCCTGGGATGTTATAGTTATCAGACAACTTAAGAGAACCTGTCTGCAATTTAACCTACCCATATAAAGACTTCATTAAAAATATGATTAAAAAGCATCACTCCTTATCCAAATGCTTCATCCATGGCTGCAATGTTACAAAAATCACTTAAACTTATAAGCATCACGTGGTGTAAGTCTTTCACACTTGACCATACTGTAAAATTTTACCTGTATTGCCACGCCTCCTTCTATTCCTTAATGGCAGGTCTACGTACTATGACTTTCTGTCCTGGTATGGAACATGAGAGAAAGCTCCGTTACATCATTGGGCACCTTATAGATACATATGGGCCAGATCTAAGTCTGTTACATTTGAATGTATAAACCTGTGTATGTGTCTAATCACATGAAATCATCACTGAATACAGGCAGGTCAAAGCAAGTAAAATTAAATATGGACTCACTTAGTGTGATTGGCATACGATGAGTTACAATATAATTTACAATTTAAAATTAATTTTTTTACATTGCATCCATGAAGGAAACATTAAGGATTAGGCATGCTGTTTTAGTTTTTTAATGAAGCTTTATTTTGGTAACTAATTTTCATGACTGTTCTCTCTCTAACATGTGACGCTATTACACGCATGTCATGACGCGCGGGGTATGGCAAGGGCTCTCTCTGTACAAGGGGGTGTTTGCTGCTTTTTGGTATCAGTGCACATTTTGTTTAGTTTCTTAGGTGAATCAGCCAGGCACATAGAACTTTTTCTTAAAAAAAAGCCATGTACAGATGTCCCCTACTTTGATACCAAATTATAGACGGCCTCGAGTTAACAGGCGGAGCTCTCTGCCCAATTGACCTTCTGTGAAAATCTCTGATGTTTTATTTTAGTCCCAGGCTACAATTGTCTGCTGTAAGTGTTCTGTAATGACATTTATGGCTAATCCTTGGTCCCATTTAGCAAAAAATTGAAATCCACTTGTCTCTGGACAAAAAAATTTGCCCGAGCTAGAAGATAAACTTTACAGTTCCACTTACAGATATAAATTCAAATTAAGAACAAACCTAAGAGGCCTATCTTGTACGTAACCTGGGACTGCCTTTACCTCTGCCACCCATTGGTTTGAAGCCTGAGTCCATTTAGGGTATGTCGCCATGCCACTCTCTAGCCTGCTGCCGCTGCCTCTGCATGCCGTCCCCTATAGTCAACCGCCCAGATCGATGACCCGGCATCATGGGCGCAGACTGGATCTGTGCTGGCACCGCTTAAACGCTTCAAATCCCATGTGCATGGTTGTGTGGTGACAACGGGTTCCGTAACCTGGTGGAGTGCTCTGCACTCGCAGACTGACACATTTCATGCCTGGCCATGTTTTAATTGATAGTTCCCGTTTCCTCAAGACTACCCCAATCTGTCAGATTTGCTCCGAAGGTGCGCCGCATCTGTGGCGCATTCAGAAGTCCATCACAGATGCTGCCCTCTCAGGCGCGCATCGCGCCTCCACGGTCCCGCATCCCACCGCCTGTTTGTTTGCGACGTGCCCACGAGGTGGGAATTCACACTGACCATGGTTATCCGAGTTTACCACAGCGCGCGGCCATTGTATAACTGCCAGATTCAACTTCCACCATAACTGTTATTCAGGTCCGTCAGCTTCCGTCCTCCAATTCTACCTTATGAGTGGACTGGATTTCTGACTATCTTGTCAGGTGCTGAGTAACTTTGATGAGTCACACCGATGTTCATGTCGATGGCCGCCATCATCATAGCCTCACCATTCTCCAAGCTTCTGTTGGCCTGTTGAAAACTCTCTGATCAGCTGAATGGAACTTTGCGCTCGTCACAACAGAGACGGGAATAAGATTTTTTCGCCTTTTGATATCCAAAGCACACGCCTTAGGTCTGTTTTCTCAGCGCATATCTGAGGAGGTTGAGTGGCGGAGGATGAGGAGGAATAGGAGGATATGTTGGCGATACAACCAAGAGGGGACCATTGTTTGAGTCCTTACTGTTCAGCGTGTATGGCAGAAGAAAGGAGGTTAGAGGAGTGGAGGAGGAGGAATGACAGTCAGGCCAGTTGAGGGGAGTATTCTTCCTTACGGTTGGTACTCTGGCGCATATGGCTAGTTTCATGCTAGCTGCCTATCCCGTGACCCACCTCGCGTTCAAAAATTTATTCCAGCCCGATTACTGGGTGTTTCACTCTCCTGGACCCACGGTACAAAGCAGAAAATCTTCCACTCTCATCCCTGCATAGGAAAGTAGTGTGAGAATGCATGAATACCACAGGCCCTGGGGCACAAGCTGAAACATTTTTGCCTTCTGACAGCGCTAGCGGCAAGTGCGTAGTTCTCGGGACAAGTTAGCGGGATAGTAGGCAAGCAGGCAGCTTGTCCATCACGGGCAAGGGTAAACGTTTACAAGTCTTTTGCCAGCTTTATGTCACCCCACAAGACACTTGTCACCTGTCCCCAGTCCCGGCAGAGTAAGGGGCTGATCTTTTAACAGAACGATGGTGAGGGAGTACGTAGCTGACCTATAATAGACCATCGTCCTAAATGATGCACACAGCTCCCACAAACTACTGGGTTTCAAAGCTGGACAGTGGCACGAACTGGCGCTGTACGCCTGGAGTTTCTTGCCTTCCCTGGGCCGCTAGCTCGTCCTTGTCCGAGCGGGGTTTTTCATGCCGCGGTGGCATCATCACCGATAAGCGACACGCCTGTCGCCTGAACAGCGCTGACAGCTACGCTTATTAAGATACTCATCCTGGATTTCGCATAATTTTCAATCTCCAACCAGTGTGAAGGACGCTAACTTAATAATTGATCCCTCCTCCTCCTCTCATTTCCTCCTTCTCCTCCTCTTTGTACAGTCGAGCACGGAACCTGCTATTTTTTGACAGGGCCCACTGGCTCTTGCTATAGTACTTTAAATGCATTAATTTTTCTGGAGGGCAACCGACACTTCCTACTGTTTTAAAAAAATTTTGGGAGTGCCACATAACAGGCACTCAATCTATTCAAATTTTTTCCTGGAGGGCCACCCGACCCGTTCCTCTGTTTAAACAACTTTGGGAGTGCACATTAAAGCACTCAATCTATTATTTTGTCTGGAGGGCCACCTACCTGCTCCTCTGGTTTGAAACTTTTTTGGGACTGCCACATACAGCACTCAATCGATTCCATTTTTCTGGAGGGCACCTACCTGCTCCTCTGGTTTGAAACTTTTGGGAACTGCCACATACAGGCGCATCAATCTATCCTTTTTCTGGAGGCCACCACACCTGCTCCTCTGTTTTGAAAACTTTTGGGACTGCCACATACGCACTCAATCTATTCAATTTTTCTGGAGGCCACCTACCTGCTCCTCTGGTTTGAAACTTTTTGGGACTGCACATACAGGCACTCAATCTATTCCATTTTTCTGGAGGGCCACCTACCTGCTCCTCTGGTTGAAACTTCTTTGGGACTGCCACATACAGGCACTCAATCTATCACTTTTTCTGGGAGGGCCACCTACCTGCTCCTCTGGTTTGAAAACTTTTTGGCTGCCACATACACACTCAACTTTCAATTTTTGTGGAGGGCCACCTACCTGCTCCTCTGGTTTTGAACTTTTTTGGGACTGCCACATACAGGGCACTCAATCTATTCTACTTTTTCTGGAGGGCCACCTCCCCTGCTCCTCTGGTTTTTGAAAAATTTTTGGGACTGCCACATACAGGCACTATCCCAATAAATTTCTCCATAGCAGCCTCCACAACGTGTGTCTCCTGCTACCCCCTCAGTGCCTTCGCTAAACCCTAAGTGACATCAGGATGAAAATTACGGAAGCGAGTGAAAAGAATAGAAGGACCGCTCCACGGCTGAGGGGGGAGCATGGAGATTCAGGCTTGGCCCGAAGGGATCGGAGCAGGACAAGAAGAGTGGACACACGGAGTAAAAGGGGACGGATAGAGATGCCTATCAAACTGAGGTGTGTCAGGCAGACATTTGGTTTGTTTTCATGGATTTCCACATCAAGTTGTAACTTGTCGCCCCACCTCAGCTGTGTTATCCACAAAATTACTAATAAACTTTTAATCATTTACACAAATTATTTCAGCGCTTATTGCGCATATGTTTACTTTCGCCCCTCACCCGCATAAGTCGCTAAACTATAAGAACGCTACTCAACTTTGATCTTACAGAAGGTTCTTAGAAGTGCTGTTGTTGGGGAGTAGCCTAAGGACAGGGGCTGTGGATTTGGCGAGCTCGCCTGGCAGCGGAGCGCCAAATCCATGCCAAGATCCACTCTTTGAACTGCACGAACCTTTATCTATACTAGTTCACTGCCTCCATACATGTCCCCTTATCAAACGGAGCTGTGTTCATGCAGAATTTTGGGTGTTTTCCATGGCTTGCCATGTTAACTTTGTCGCCACCCTGCTGTGTAATCCACAAAAATAACTGGCAAACTTTTATCATGCACGATTTATTGAGAGCTTCTTCCCACCTCCTATTGGTTCCTCTCTTGCCCCATGGTTTGAAGCTGCGTCCATTTAGGGTATGTCCGCCATCCACTCTCTAGCCTGCTGCCGCTGCCTCTGCATGCCGTCCCCTATAGTGTCAGGGTCAATTATTGGATGTTTTAGATGCTATCTAGCTTCATTCTGTCACTCTGTCATGGCCATGCTGTTGCCCATAATTTTGGCATAATGGTGCGATTAAGCAGCCTCAGAGGCATCCATGCATGCTGCCCCTGCTGTTTCCTGTCCATTTCCGTGGTGTTTCCATCCTTTTCTGAGGTTCCCAGGTGTTTGGCCAAGCTTCCCTGTGCAGAGCCTTGGTCCCCTTGAAAAATGCTCGAGTCTCCCATTGACTTCAATGGGGTTCGTTATTCGAGACGAGCACTCGAGCATCGGGAAAAGTTCGTCTCGAATAACGAGTACCCGAGCATTTTAGTGCTCGCTCATCTCTAATCATGACCTGTATACTTTATATTGAGACAATATTTGCGCAGGAGGCAGTGCTAATCCCTATTTCCAACAAAAAAAACCCCTAACAATTAATTTCTAATACTACAGTATTTTGAAACTATTTTTAAAAATGTTAATAGTCTTACAAGCCTAAATACCCTACGGGGGCCTCCTGTTCTGTTGACCTTGAAGTATGCCCGTTCATATTTCCAGTCGTTAAAGGGAAAAGTGGGAGATATTGGGGGGGAAGGGGCATTAAAAAGGTTGATTGAGTCTCCTGGGATGTTATAGTTATCTAGACAACTTAAAGAGAACCTGTCTTGCAATTTAACCTACCCAATATAAAGACTTCATTAAAAATTATGATTAAAAAGCATCACTCTTATCCATAAATGCTTCATTTCCATGGCTGCAATGTTACAAAAATCACTTTATAACTTATAAGCAATTCACGTGATGTAAGTCATTCACACTAAGTGACTCATACATGTAAAATTTTACCTGTATTGCCACGCCTCCTTATTCCTTAATGGCAGGTCTACGTACTATGACTTTCTGCTGTATGGAACATTGAGAGAAAGCTCCGTTACATCATTGGGCACTTAAAGTCATATGGCCAGGATCTAAGGTCCTGTTACATTTGAAATGTATAAACCTGTGTATGTGTCTAATCACATGAAATCACATGAATACAGGCAGGTCAAAGCAAGTAAAATTTAATATATAGGACTCACTTAGTGTGATTGGCATACGATGAGTTACATATAGATTTACAATTTAAAATTAATTTTTTTAACATTGCATCCATGGAAAGGAAACATTTAAGGATTAGGGCAATGCTGTTTAGTTTTTAATGAAGTCTTTATTTTGGGTAAGCTAATTTACATGACCGGTTCTCTTCTCTAACATGTGACGCATTAGTACATCGCATGTCGATGCTGCGGGTGTATGGAGAGGGCTCTCTCTGTACAAGGTGGGTGTTTGCTGCATTTTGGTATCAGTGCTAACAATTTTGTTTAGTTTTATGTGAATCAGCCAGGCACATAGAACTTTTTCTTTAAAAAAAAAGCCATGTACAGATGGTCCCCTACTTTGGATACCAAACTTATAGACGGCCTCGAGTTACAGGCGGAGCTCTCTGCCCAATGTGACCTCTTGTGAAAATCTCTAGATGTTTTATTTTAGTCCCAGGCTACAATTGTCTGCTGTAAGGTGTCTGTAATGACATTTAATTGCTAATCCTTGGTCCCATTATAGCAAAAAATTTTGAAAATCCAATTGTCTCTGGGACAAAAAAAAAATTTGCCCGGAGCTAGAATGATAAACTTTACAGTTCCGACTTACATATAAATTCAACTTAAGAACAAACCTAAAGAGCCTATCTTGTATGTAACCCTGGGACTGCCTGTATTGAAACCAATGTTAACCTCAATATATTTTTCAAGATGGATTGACAATGAAATAAGAGATGAGTGAGCATACTCATCCAAGAAACGGCTCGTTGCTCGGACGAGTATTTCGCCTGCTCGAGAACGAGCTTTCACTTAAGGAATCACAGTGAAGAACAGTGAAGAACACAGTGAAGAACACAGTGAATACCGTGAACACAGGATTATTTAAGGATCATTAAGGATCATTTAAGTGAAGAACACAGTGAAAAACACAGTGAACACGGTGAAGAACACATTGCAGATGTTTCTGTACATCTGCTAACTTATCAAAAGACACGGGTGCCGAACGATGTTCTTCACTATAGTATGTGAAGAACAATATGTGTGAAGAATCTTCACACATATTGTTCTTCACAAACTATTGTGAAGAACGCCTTTCTGCACTAATGTCTTCTGATAAGTTAGCAGATGTATGGAAACATCTGCAATGTGTTCTTAAGTGAAGAACACATTGCAGATGTTTCCGTACATCTGCTAACTTATCAGAAGACATGAGTACACAAAGGTGTTCTTCACAATAGTATGTGAAACAATATGTGTGAAGAACACATTGCAGATGTTTAACACGGGTTATTCTCCTTTTTGATGAAGTTCCCCGAATATTCCATTGATTAAAAAAACGAAGAACCAGACTGACTTCCTTTATTTCTATCTAATAAAATGACACATTTTATTGGTCCCTTAACAAATGCTCGTCTCCTCCATTGATTCAATGGGTTCATTATTTTGAAATGACACTCGAGCATCGGAAAAAGTTCGACTCGAGTAACGAGCACTCGAGCATTTTAGTGCTCGCTCATCTCTATATGTAAGCATATTAGTTCTCTTGACTCTGAGTTCTCTGAATTTTTGTTTTGTAGAAGAAATAAGCCTTGATATTTCTGGATGCAGCCCATACACATATTACCCAGTGCACGGCGATCTAAGGATTTATTTCTAGGAGGTAGTCTGGAGGGATGAGTTTAGGCCAAGTTTATATATTGGGTATGCCCAACCAAAGACGTCAAGGTCAACAGAAAGTCTCCATTTCCTTCACCAATATGAAAAAAACATAGTAATTTCCATTTCATATTCCTCACGATAAACTCTGTCGGGTTCCACATTGAGAAAAGATCGAATAATGGTTTATTACTCTGAATGGGGATATCTTTCTAATTACAACTGTCTCCTCATACTTTATGCAAGAGACACCGTCAGCAATGTAACTTGGACGGACTCAAAATGAAGTATGGGTTGATTTATAGTGTGTCCTAATGTTTGAGTGGGAGATATTGAACCATAATTAACTTGTCTACAAACATTTATTAAGATCTATACTCAATCTCTTCTGCATTTTCTTTTATTGCACATTAACGATTACGCGTACATTCGCTGAAATTATTTGAGTTGTCATTCTTATATGTTATGATTAAAGCAGATGCATGCTGACTTATTACGCTTTCAATTACCTTCTCCGGCTCGCTATCTTTCCTCCAGCAATTTAGCAAAAGCGCTGAAAGCAATTGGCTAAACAGCTGTGAAAGAACACTGTTCTCCTGCCTATTTGTACTCTCATTTAGCAGAAAAGTCCATTCCACATCCAATTTAGAGAAACCAGAAAGTGAGTCTGGTCATTTATTAGCCGTGTCCTACGAAGTCGGATCAATAGTCGCTTTTCAGCCAAAGATGTTCCATATGGACCACTTGCCATTTTTATAATTTTCATGTATACTTTTTTTTAACTATTGATCAGAACAGACCAACCCAATTTATCAAATTTGTAGGCATAAGCAATTGGACAAACAAAATCATATTATCAACTGTTCTTTAGTTGTTAACAAGACCGAAACAAAAAAGTTATGTTGTCTTTATAGAAAATAAAGAAAAACTACTCATTGTTTTTTTAAATACTGCAAGTTCCATAGATAGAAGCTACAATTGTAGATCTTAGATTGATAATATAAATATAGCTCAATAGAGCAGCACGGTGGCTCGTGGTTAGCAATACAGCCTTGCAGCGCTGGGGTCCTGGGTTCAAGTCCCATCCAGGTTCAACATCTACAAAGAGTTTGTAGGTCTCTCTGTGTTTGTGTGGGTTTCCTCTGGTTTTCCGGTTTCTCTCTCCACACTCCAAAACATACTGGTAGGTGATTATTGTGAGCCCCATTGGGGACAGGGTCTGATTGGCAATCTCTGTGCGCTATATAAATAAAGAAAATTATTATTATATTACTTATCTGTAGATAGTTCATAACTCCCCAAACCATAATGGGGCTCATTTACTATGGGGTCCGCGGAGTGCATTTTCGTCGGTTTCCCGGCAATTTTTCCGTTTTGTGCCTCATCGCACCGGGGATTGTTGCACGGGATCGGATTTTGGTGCATCGGCGCCGGCTTGCAACGCAACAGAAAGGGGGGCAGGCCGTCGGACAACGCCCAAGATGTAACATTAGATTGTGTCGCAAGCCAAGCACTTACAAGCACCAGGGAAAAGAAGGTGAACTCCGGCGGACCTCGGTGGGGAGCGACGGATGCAGGAACTCGGGGCGCACGATCTTATGAATCCTCGTCGGATCGTGAATCAGGGATCGCCACCGGCCATGTAAGTAAATTGCCCCAATATCTTGATTCAAAATTCTATATGAACAAGCCATCTCAATTGTACCCATTGAACTTCTTAATACCTTGAAGCAAGTCTAATCACACTTGGATAGTCAGCTTTTTAACCAAAGTCCTTACTGTTCTGGGTTTCAATACTGATTATAAGGTCAGATCTTAATTATCCCTAAAACTGTTCATTTTGGCAAAGAAAAACCCATCTTTTAAAATTGCACCTTGGTGTCCTCATGATCCGTTGTTATGACAGCCAAAAGTCTCTTCAAGACTCCCAGGTCTGTCAAAAATTTCTCACACCCGGTCTGAATTTCAAATCTCCTCCTTCCTATTTTCATCTCACTCTAACGGAAATAAAAATAAATAAATACACATAATCATGAACCTTTTTTTATCGTATGTCCCAAAATCCCCGGTGAGCGCACAAGCGGGGAGCGGGAAATGACCTTTCATGTAACAGTGTCCCTGGTTTGTCATGATGGATTTTGATGTTTCTAACGAAGAAATTTGACTTTTCAAACAGATAAGGACTTTACTCCAGTGTCCAAAATTGTTCCAAAATTATTATCACCAGTGTCCAGAAATTGTTTGTTGTAATAAACTATGCTAATGTGTCATCATCCAACATGGGTCACTGTGATAGATTTTACCCATTTATGGTAACCTGTATTTGGATTTCTGAGGGTCCATCCTTCGTCCTCCCCATGCCCTTGGTCATACCAAATGCACCCTTTAAGACTCTTCGATTCTCAAAAAAAGAGTCTGTAACTATAGTTACCTGTAAGTAAAGCTCATATATTTAAAACCAAATAGAGAAACTATTGCCGTTGATGTTTCAGAAACCACCATATGGAGGTAGCGAACAGTGGGGAGTGCTCTTCAGAAGGAGAGTTGACACATTGGATGAAATGCGGGGGAGTATTACGAGCGGTCCTGCCGAGTCATTCATAGTATTAATTCGTAGAGTGGAGAACTGATGAGGGTGGTTGGTAACGAAAGGTCTTGAAGACACAGACGTTATTCGAAATGGTAGTGGAGCAAGCGTGATTCGAATTGTCATTGATTTTGACATACTTCTTTGAAACTTTGTGTTTCATTTTTTTATTTAAAGGTTTTTTTTTGAAGATCGTTTGTTTCCATTGAACCTAACATTAGGAGGTCGGAGAGGTAGTAAGGATGTGGCCAAAATACCATAGGAACAGGCAAGAGATCGACACATGTGGACTTATTTACTAAAGGCCCACGTGCATTTCCGTGTCCGGTTTTCCGATGTTGTTCGGAAGTGCGTGGCTAGGACAGGGCTAGAAGGGGAGTTGTGCAGGAGGGCGTGCCCTCGACGATCCGATGAATTCGGACGAGCGCGGGATGTAACTTTCAATTTGAGTCGCAAGATCAAGCACTTCATATACCTTAAGAAACTTTCCTAATATTGCAATAGCTTACTATCAAGCACATTACCACGACAGATAAGAAGTGGAGAGTGGACTGTCACATTCACTGACAGCAAGCAAAAACATGTACACTTATAGAAGGTTGAACTAAAATCTCATTACTGTATGAGAATTTGTATTGTATTGTTCATTCACTCTCCTTCTTAAAGGCTATGTACACTTATGCCAACTTTATATTCTTCTCCTCTGCCCATTGTATTTATAAAAAAGTCCCAAATCATTTACACTAAACGATAACAATAAACATAATACACAATGGGGCAGCTTTATCAAGCGTCTGAAGTCATAATATTTCTAGTTGCCCATGGCAACCATCACAGCTCAGCTTTTCATTTTACCATTCCTCAGAATATTTTAAAGGGTAGCTGTGATTTGGTGATACCATGGGTCACAAAATTCTGACTTTCAGACAGCTTGATAATCTCCCCACTGTCTTTTTTCCTTTGTGTCAAGGGCTATCCAAATCAGTGATTTCTAACTAAAATCTGTTTTGGCCAAATATCTGTGTGTAATATTTTAGACATCGTCATTTTCTCCACTCATGCCCAACCTTCAGCTACTACTCCTAGCTAGCTCCTTAAACCTGCCATTGCCCATCCCATCGCACAGCAGACGCTCGCCGATACCAGCGCTCATTCTGCTGCTTCCCTCCCTTGGGTTGCCATATCTCATCCTGCCCATCCCAGCAGACAGCTCAGCCTGTATTAAGCTCCATTCGGCTGCTTTCCCTCCTTGTTTTGCCATCTCCTGCCATCTCACCAGCAAGCCGCTTAGCCTGATACAGCTTCCATTCTGCTGCTTCCCTCCATCATTTTGGCCATATAGCCTGCCATCTCCAGCAGACAGCTCGCCTGATACAGCTCCATTCTGCTGCTTCCTCCCTCGGTTTTGGTCCTTATCTCCTGCCTCTCACGCCAATAGCTCAGCCTTATACGGCGCCAAAATTCTGCTGTTTCCCTCCTTCGGGTTTTGGCCATATATCCTGCCATCTCACAGCAACAGCTCAACCTGATACAAGCCCAACACTATGTGCTACAACACTCTCTCATGGACTACAAACAGTCAAGGGTTGTCGAGTAAACCAAAATTGTAAACATAGAAAATAAGTTCTGATTACGGCTCATTGCTGCTGCTTCCCTCGCGTTTGAACCATATCCCCTGCCATGTCCCGCAACAGCTCACCTGATACAACTCCATTCTGCTACTTCATCCCTTGGGTGGGCATCTTCTCCTGCCATCTAACATCAACATCTCAGTCTGATACAGCTCCCATCTGTCTGCTTCCCTCCCTCGTTTGGCCATCGTCTCCTGCCATCTCACAGGAGAACAGCTCAGTCTTAATAGCACTTTGATCCTTCTGCTTCTTTCCCTCAGTTTGGTCCTCTCTTGTGTAGTCGTAGCCAACAGCTCGCTTGAATACCAATCAAGCCTTTTGCAGTGTGAATGTAGAATGGACAGGGAAGGTAACAGGAGCAGCTTCTGCATGTGAGCTAAAGCCATAGCATAAAACATGGCAAACCATTGCTATGACCCACTCCACAGCCAAAACTCTGAATGTAAGAAGAAACTGCAATATGTAAATTAATTTTATGATGTATGATGAAAGCTTAGTCCCAGAAACTGCTTTATGCATATAAATTCCAATATGGAAATATACCTTATGTGTTTATTGATTTTCCTTTTCCGTCGCTCAGAGTTGTTCATGAAGCCTCTAATTTCGTTTTCCCGCTAAAAAAAAAACCTTTCAAACGAGGCCAATATTTTTTGATTGTTTTAGGAACGAATAAATACAATTATATTTTATAGAGACTTTGATACTTCCCCCCAGCCACGGATTTACTTAGTGCTAAAGTACCAATAACTCTTGTTACAAAGAGATAATGGATAATCAGAATGGGGAAAGTGTACATCTGGGAGGCTCCTGGCCTCTCGTTTCCTATCCTGACTCACTGATTAACCTTTTTCCTTCCTATTTTAAACACCGTTTCTATTCTTTGCAACTTATCCATTCTGTCCATATTATAATTAAAACTTACCTAATGGTCTCTTCATATCCCGCATAAACATACAGAGTTCACATCCCTCCTCCTCACCTTGCTGTGTCTATATCTAGAGCAGCAACCCACTGATGGGCTTTAATTTTCTTAACCCCACCCCTTCTAGCCAGCTATACATCCCGTATGGAATAATGGTACATGACTTATTGTTGCTTATCTTTAAAATTTTGAGGGTCTGTTCTTTTATATCTGGAATGTTGGATAGCTAGAGTTATGTGTGGCTTGAAGTCAAAAATAACTTTGTTTTAAAACCCTTTGTTTTTTCGAATGAGATACTGGAGCAAATCAGATGGGGAACAGTGTCATCGGTGAGGCTCCTGGCCCTCGTTTCTTTCCTGAATCACCTTGTTAACCTTTTTCCTCCTTATTTTTAACAGCCTCTTTCTATTCCTTTGCAACCATTCTGTCCTCATGTTATAATAAACTTTACTGTAGATGTTCTATTCAATCCCAGAAACATATAGATGTTCTCCATCTTCAGCCCTCCTTCTGGTGTTCTAGCTGCAAGTCAACTTTCTTCGAGCAGAAACCCAACTGATGGCTTTACTTTTCTTAACCCAACCCCTTCTAGCCAGCTATAATACATCCCCAGGTGGAATAAAGACTTATTTTTTGCTTATCTTTTAATTTTGAGGTTCGGTGTTCTTTAAATCTGAATGTGGGAGAGCTTAAGAGTTTGTGTGGCTTGATATCCAAAATAACGAACTTGGTTTAAAGCATTTAAATGTTTTCTGCCTTCACTTACCAATACTATTATGTGAGTATTTCCATTCCATTCCTCTACACAGAAACAAATTTGTAGAATTTTAAACAACTTAGTGCTTGTATGGTGATCTATGAATCCGCTTTTGGAATACATCTCAGTTAATTCGCTTTTTGGATCAAACCCTGATGTAATATTTGAAAAGATAAACTTTGCTCAAATAAGCGTTTAAAACTTTATTTTTGGCGTATCACAGCTTATCTGTGAGTGTGTTGAGATCAAATATTGATGTTATTTTCTTTCATTCCAGTATTTTAAAACACAGTAACACATAAAAATAAAGTTACAAGGGCACAAACTCCAAAATGAATTGGCAGTTGATTGGTCCCATTTAATTATTATTATAATATTATTATTTTGATAGGGTTTGGTTTTGGGGTTTTGGAGTTGAAGAGTTTGGGGTTGGGGTGGTTTTGTTTGAGGGGGTGTGAGGTGTTTGGATGGTTAGACGAGAATGAGTGAGACACAGGCAGACGGTTTAAGGGTAGGTGTAATAAAATGCCTCCCTGCTCTCTCCTCCCCCCCGTCATCTGCCCCCTCGTTTTTCGGCTTTTCCTTTTTCTTCCCCTTGTGGCTGCCTTGCCTCTTTTTCTTTTTTTTCCTTGTTGCCGCCGCGTGCTTTGTGCTTTGTCGTTCTCTCTCGTTGCTCGCTTTATCTTGCCTTCCCCCCCTTTTGTGCCGCGCTGCGCTGGCGGGCCTCTCACTCCCTGTCCTCGCCGGTTGTGATCAGCGCCACTTCATCTGCCCCTGCCCTTTTTTGCTTCGCCGCTTAGCGGCCCTCTTGTCCGCCTTCCCCGCCGCCTGGCTTGCTGCGGGCCGCGCCGCCCGACCCCCCTTGCGCTGTTGCTGGCGCCCGGTGCCCTGGCTTTGCGCGGTCGCGGCTTTTTCTGGCCCTCCGCGCCCTCGTGGATTCAAGGAATTGACCGCCTCTTTTTTTTGTCCCCCGTTCATTTCCTCTTCTTGCCCTTTTGTGGCCCGGCCGGTTTCGCCGCGCCGGGGCTTGCATTGGCGCGCCGTCTGCTGGGGCGCGGTTTCGTCTGCTGTCTTGTTGCCCCCGTTCCGGAACGCCTTTGTTTTGCGGCGCATCACTGCCCCCGCGCGAGCGGATTTGTTTCGTTCGCTTGCCCTTGTCTTTTTTCTCTCGCTCGCCTTTGTTTGCCCTGCGGCGTTTATGTCGCTCGTCCTGGCTTTCGCCCCCCCCATCCTTTGCTCGTTTTTGTTTGTCTTCTGTTCTTTTGTGGGTGCTTTGTTGGCGAGCTTGTCTGCGTTTTGCGTTGGGCGGCTGTGCCGGCCGTTGTGGCTGGGGGGGTGGGTGGCTTTGGCAGGGCGGCTTTGCTTGGTGCGGTTTGGGTTGCTTGGGCGAGGCTGTTTGCGGTGTGGTGGTGGTGCGGGCTCCTCTGTGTACTCTTTTGTTCCCTTGTATCTTCCTTCTTCTTCCCCTTTTTTTTTCCCGCCTCCTTTTTCTTTCCTTTTCTCCTCCATGTTCTTTTTCTTCTTTTTTTGCTCCCTTCGGGGATTGTGATCCGGAGTGGATCAGGAAGCAGATAAGTAGAGAGGTGGTGCAGGGGTGTATAATGTTTGGTATTGTTATGAAATTATACGGGTATGAGGTTGTATTATTTTAAATTTTTAACTTGATTACGTTTGAACAGGTTGGGGAGGTGGAAGGCCAGTAAAGAACAGGGGTTTCCCTACAAAACAATTAGGCCCTATAGTGCCTAACTTGCTGATCGTTAGGGTTGCAGTGATGGGGTCCCCCACCGAATCAAAGAACGTAGTTCGAAAGGGGTCCATAGAGATGAATGGGGGGGTCCGACCAGACACAAAAGGTTTTTTAATTGATCCATGGACATAAAACTAAAAGAATTGGAATTCTTTCCAACGGACCCAAACCAGCATGTACGTGTGCTCAGTTTACAACCTTGATCCTGTGGTAGATTAGGGTGAAATCTGAGTCCCTTTTGAATCAGCACCATGAAGCTGAAGACCTAAACCTGGTATTGGTAGACACATCTATATAATGCTAAGCCCGCAAGGTGAATTCATGGATTACAAAGATTGCAAAGGAGCAAAGTGTGAATTCAATCTAGTAACCAGAGGGTTTTAAAGGATATTTTGGCCTTACATATTAGAATAATCACAACAACCGGTAAGATGATGAACCCTGGCAGATATTCAAGTCCTTGAAGTTTCACGGTTAATAAGATAACTATCCAAGACTATGGCAAAAATCTCCAGCCATCTCAAAATTGCGACTTACTCTCTATAAAATCCTTAGTGATTCCCTCGTAGCCAACGACTGAGCACAAGTTCTGGTTAACCTCTAAGTCTATGCACCCGAACTTCTATTCTTACTATGTGGGTATCTGAATTACTGAATTATCTAAATAAAATGAATATTAGACAGTAACAAATTAGCTGTTGTTCTGAAAGCAGGTTTAAAATAAAAACTCAGCTTTTGTACCAAGTGAAACTTTGTTGAAAAGTTTCTTTTGTGCTAGGATCTCCCCGGGCGATGTTGTTTAGTGTAAATGCTCTTTGATGTCCCTAAATCAGAAAGTGGCCCTTATCTCAGAGCTTTTATCATAAACTGTAGTGTGTGTCATCTTTTGTTAGATTCGAGCTGCAGTCTTGGAATTCCTCATGGTATCTATCACACCTCTCGTTTGTTTTTTGCCGGGCAACACAAAATTTAAAAAAAAACCACGACTTATAATAGTTTATGAATCATCTAGGGTGGCCAGGAGTGAACTGGAGGAGCGTCGTACAGATGATGGTCTGCGTGGAATCTATGTCTTTACGACGTCATCTTTGTGGTAAAATTATGCCGCGTGGTGTCCGTCACAATGAAGTGCCGTGGAACTCTAGTACAGAAATAGCCGCCCAACGGGGAGGAAGATGAGGGTCTGGATGCCTCTCGACTAGTTAACGATGGGGTGCGAGGTGACATGGGAAAGCTGTACTCATGATAAGGTAATCTGACATCTTCTCGGGAAATCAGGGCAACTCATGAGCTCACTAAAATGTAGTATCATCTACATATTTAATTTTTTGAAATAGTTTGTTTTTACATAATTTTCATAGACTTCAAAATATTAAGCAGGCATAGCACTGCACACTGGTATTAGGGAGTCTACTTATAACTTGATAGTGGTGGGCGTGCGTCAAGGTGGCGTAGAGTGGGTACATACACGTGGTGCACCCTACACATATTTTGAGGTTTGCTGTGGTTTCCGCAGGTATCCCCGAAACCCCACCTTCATTTGTTTTACTGACTCTACATGTGTTTTACCAGTGGATAGTGAGCCAGTTTTGGGGCTGTCCACTTCAGCTCATAGGTTAGTGGGTAATGCTCACGGTAGAATGACCTCACCTGCACTGACCAACTGGTCTCAATGAACCCACAGCGTCTACATTGAGTTGAGATCGCAACTGTCATCAACAATAGTTATCTATAGTATAACCTCTTGTGCACATGGTCCTTGATCAAGGGGTGAGAATTTTGTGGCGAACCAAACACAAAATATATTTATATATTCTAAATACAAACACACACACCCACACTTTTGGGGCCTGGACCACCACATTCTGGAAGCCCAATAATTTTAAGTGTAGTTTTGGCTTACGCTTAAATTTGATCCACTGCTGTAACATTTAAAGAACGTATGAAAATACAACTTTATATGAATTTCCTTTGGAAAAATTGCTTAGTCTACTGACTACCGCCATGCTGGATACAACATATAACTCACATTTGTAACACAAATGTACATTACAACTATCACTATAGATAATACAGACGGTCCCCACTTTACAGTGCCAATCCCGCCCTGTAACACCCGAACTTACAACTAATACAGACTTGACCCCCTAGTTAAAGGACTGATGACTGCCTCACCCCACTTGACCTCTGTCTGTGTGGTGAAGCTCTCTTTGTGGGGATAGCCTTTACTTTAGTCCCAGAAAACTGCACACATGTCGTAACGTTGCTTGCACCGCTCTGGCGTCTTCTAAAAAAATGAAGCTTCTAATTAATAATCAAATTGTGGCCTCAATTATTGCAAAAAATTTGAAACCCCCGATTGTCACCACACTGAGTCTGGCTGGAAATCTACAATTCTAAAATATACACTTCAAATTTCACAATACAAATTTGACTTCTAAAACAAGCCACTTTCTATTGAGACCTATCTTGTATGTAACCCGAGTACCAACTGGACATTTTTTTCTTGAAACCTCTAATATAACACTTTCCCCAAATTTAAATTGTGGTTCTGTCTGCGAATGGATGTAAATCAGATGATGCACTCTCTATATAAGACTTGCCTTTCCTATTCCTCCCTTTTCAAGTTTACCTTTTATCGTATACAAACACATGTCACAAGATAAGGAATTTGAAGATCAGCTCACTGCTCTGATGAACAGTCACATGAAACTGGACCGACACTCCAGACGATAACCTTCGGCCACAGGTGCAATTTCAGCTGGATCAGGAGTCATTGAAAAATAAAATTACAAGTTCTCTTTATATCTCATAAAACGCTTGTTCCAGCAAACAGCATATGAGAAAAAACGAAGAAGAATAGCAGCGTAGCTTATGCCGGTTTCGGGAATCGTGATAATATACCTTATTCAAAGCTCATAGCTATTCATAAGCTCCGTTGCTATTTCTTTTTTCCATATGCTGTGTGCTGTACAAGCTTTTTATTTTTAATGGAATATAAAAATTATGTTATCTTCAAATCCAATCTGATGTCTAGCTGGAAGTTGATTCTTTGATCTGTATAGTACGACTAACGAATATAAGGAGGCGACCTTTTTCAGCCTTATATCGGCCAGGGTATATTGTGGGGGGCTAAAGCTATACTAGTTTCATCTTTGTTCATCATACCCATATCATTTTAACTCTTTCTTTTCCTTAGCATGGAATCTTATTAAAGAAAAGGTTTCAATTCATGTACAGGGATATAAAGTAGCAGTTGTTGTGTGATGTGGTAAAGGTACAGTATTATGGTTCAAAATTACATTGATTTTGATGTCAGTTAGAATAGAGAAGAATGTAAATGATTGATACATTATATGTCTTGTTTGCAGATGGCCAATACTGTGCATGCAATACCGTGGTGGTCCTGTGAGAATGGTGGATGTTATTGTTGAACTGTCTTTGCAAGAAGTGTCCCAACAGAAGGCAGGGGAAATGTGTTTCAGAATCAAATTCATGTGTCCCTCCGGATATTTATGACAAAAATAATACTGCTGCAAGGTAAGAAGAATGCCAAGGAGCACTGTATCTCAAAAGGGAAAGGGGGAATATATCAATCCCTTATGTAGATTCTTGAATACTCTAAGATCATCATTGTGGAATTCCAGGCCAATATATTGTTTTCCCTGCTGGTTGTTAGATTGTAGTGCAGGGATAACATTAGGGACAGACTTATAACATGGACTGTCTTAATAGTTTTTCTAATACTCCAATAAAAAGTGATACCTACCTCAACCTCTTCTCATTGTCGCTGGTCTTACTAGGTGAGGAGAAAGAGAGAGGACGAAAGATAAAAAAAAAAATCTTTCCAAAATTTAATAAGGATCTAGCGTACGCAAGTTCACCATCGTCATATTTCTTGATTTTTGTTACCGGTCCTAACCATGTACAAGAACAGGGACTCCGAGTTGCCCTATTTGAAATACCAAATTCTGCTGTAGATCTAATCTGCCCTCAGAATCCTCCATTCACCATATAAAAAATCCTTCATTATTATCATTATACTCAATTTCAATTCTTATTAAATCCTTTGGTGAATAGTATGTAACTCGTTTTGTGGGTACTAGATTAAATTGTATGTTTCATTAAATATTCTTTAGAATATGTCCCCAAACCCATAAAACATTTACCCTACAACTTAAGAAGCATTTTAAGTACAGTATATATTAGAAAAATTTCACAATTCCAGACCCCCCCCCCAAAAAAAAAAACACTGTCAAAAACATCTGAATGATGGTTACTCTTTAAGCTCTCATACCACTAGTTTTTCTTGGGTGGGGCCATTGGTGGACTACCAAAAAAATGATTGTTAATGTTATTTTTAATGCTTATGTCCAAACGTGGTGACAGATAGAATAGGTTTATTGGTCAGTTTTAAAATGTGCAAATGCGTGGGAGGTTTGCAGACCAAAAAAGCAGTTCTATCGGGCAGTTGATTTTCAACCTTTTTGAGCTCGGCCACTTTTTCTTTCCTTCGCAAGATCATGGGGACACCACCAACCAAAAATAGCACAAAAGACACTAAAACAGTCAAGGATATATCTAGTTAATAATCTAGATCTTAAACCTGGGCCTGTTTCATTAAACCCAAAAGGGATATCCTGGCAGGAAGGTTAGAAAGACGCAAACAAAGCTCTTCCTGAACAGTTTCAGTTTTCCCTGTGTTAGTATATGGTGATGATATAGGGGGTCTTATACTGCAAAATAACGGGGTGGTACAATGAGAAGTACGAGGGCCATGAGGCCAGGTACAGTGCCAGCTCCTCGCATTACACAGCCCTAGAGTATGGTTACTCCAGCCTATAATTGTCATTTTACATTTCTCATTGTTATCTGCGTATACTGCGGGAATACTAAAAAGTACCAGGCTTTGCTGAATATTCTGCCACAGTCATTATCAGGCAAAAGTCATATAGTAGAATTTTGGTGGGTTCTACCTGGCGGCGGGGCAAATGTCTCTCTGCTCTAGTGATGATGCCCCGGCCCCTCGATGTGACGTAATTGTCGGCGCAAGGTTCAAATTGCGCACTGTGTTTTGTACACGTCTCCTACATGGTAAAAGCTGGATGCGCCTTGCCGGGAAACAAAACACAGGGGGCAACATAGTTTTTGGGGAAACTTTCCACGTGGCACACCTGACCATGTGTCGCGGCAACTAGGGTGCACGGCACACACTGGTTGAAAAATCACTGCTTTAGAGGCACTCAAGAGGGCAGAATAAACAAAAAAAACTCGTTTCTCACCTATAAGTAATCTAGAGATGAAGCGCGCATTTATTAAAATGTGAGTGCCGTTACCCGATTCAAACTTTTCCCGAGCTCTAGTGCTGTATTCGAATAATGAACCCATTGAAGTCAAGGGCGACCGAGCCATTTTTCACTGAAAGACACATTGAAAAGAACATGAAGAACATATGCAGACAGATGTGTGAGATGTTTTCACTGAAAAGAGCACATTGAAAGAAAACTGAAGAACACATGCAGATGTTTCCTACATCTGCTAACTTATCAGAAGACATAGTGCCGAGCGTGTTCTTCACAATAGTATGTGAAGAACAATATGTGTGAAGAACAAATTGAGATGTTTCCTAATCTGCAACAATGTTTCTTCACACTAGTTCACATACTATGTGAAGAACACGTCGGCAGTGCTTGTCTTCGATACGTTAGCAGATGTACGGAAAAATCTGCAATGTGTTCTTCAGTGTTCTTTCACTGTGTTCTTCATTAAATGATCCTTTAATGATCCTGTGTTCAATCCTGTTTTCATTGTCTTATTCATTGTTCTTCATGTTGTTACCTAAGTGAAAGTTCTCGCGAGCAGGCGAATACTCGTACGCGCAACGAGCCGTTAGACTACGTCATACCGAATGAGCATCAAGCTCGGATGAGTATTACTCGATCATCTCTAGTAGATCCACAATCAGTACGAAAGATTTAGCTAAGACATAGTTGAAAATGCAAAGTATAATGAAAGATCAATCCTGCGTTTTGGTGTATGCATGATCTTCAGTTCTAAGCTCACCAGAACCATACTCAAGATGTTCTCAACTTTACCATGGAAACCAGAACAAGGTTTCGGTCCAAGATGGGGGTTCTGAAATGGTTCTTACCCTCCAGCTTCGAAAACAAATAAAATCAAAAGTGACTCTTACAGTTATATGCAGTGTGAATATTTTTCCTACTGAGGTTCTATGGTAATTTGCCGGTGATCTGACAGATCCCTTTAAAAACTTTTCTAGTTTCAAAGTTGATTTTTCAGGAATTTACTTTAAATTTCAATAAACCTATATGTAAATCCATCATGTTCTGCTGCCCCCTGAAATATGCACGCCAATACTGGAACCCCAATGGTGTGCAATGCAGATATGTATAAAGGGCAAAAAGTGAGTATAGCATGCATTTAATTATGTTTAATCTATTCTCTATATCTGAGAGATCCTTAGATATATATCTATATATAGAATTATATATATATATATATTATTAATGTGATATATAAAAAGAATTTCAGAGATGTGGTTTCAGTCAATAGACTATATTATACAAAGAAGTGCGAAGTGGAAAAGACGGCTGCCCTCACCAGGTTGTCGTGTGGGCTAAAATTTATTTTATTGCATCATCTTAATACTCACAACCATAAGTGCAAGGGAGGGAGTGGGAGTGAATGCCCAGAAGAGGGCGACGGCGTTTCGCGCTGGACTCTCGCGCTTCTTCCGGTCTCACAATTGGGGCTGGAGACGGAACTACCAGGCGAACGGCGCGCACCTTTCTGGGCGTCAGCTCCCACTCCCGCCCTTGCACCTTATGTTTGTGAGTATTAATACTTGATTGCAATAAATGAAGAATTTTACCATCATCGACAAACTGGTGCGTGCCACCTTATTTCCACTTTCGCAATTCGGTTATTGGACCTTTCTCTTTCAACTAGAGGATTAGAGCACCACTGAAGATTAGAACCCAGTATGTATGGGCCCCATATATCCTAAAGCACGTGGATGTACCCTTTTCTCTTTGATTAAATAAGTAGTGCCATCATCGTTTTGTACAGTATCGTTTGTTTTTAGGACATATCTGTAGAGGGTCAAGTTGAGGCTTGACTGCCCATTGTAATTCCTTAAAACCTGCATAGTAACAAGTGGGCCCATTACCTACAGAAGCTGATCCTAGAGGAAGTAATACTCATTTGTAAAATGGTCTGATGATGGTTCAATAGCCAGTAAAAACATACTCAAGGTGATCAATTGATGCGAGCTTATGATTGTAGTGTCATTTTATTAACAATAAACCTCTACTAGTTTGGAATAGCCAAAAAGCCAGCAATAACCATCGATATTATCTTTAAAATGTATTAGTGCTTGTAAGTCGTTAGGATTCGATACGGGGAGCCATAGATGTATTCTAAAAATGTGGTAAAGTGCAAATAAACACTGGGTAAAAAAGGGAGTGGCAGTATAGATATAGGGACTAAGAGAGTATCAGATGGTAAGGAGCTAGTCAGAGAAATTTGCTTCCATGGGTTTGTCCAATAACGAGAAAAATGTGAATGAAAGTGAAATCAATATGGGTACTGAATTTTAACACCCCAAAAAGGCCTGTTAAAAACTGCTGAAAAAGATTGTGGGAAATAAGAGGGGCAGTTGATGCCCAAAATGGGTAAGGAAAGTACTTACAAATATAATATAACATAAAAAATAAACAAAGCAAAAGTCTGTCATTAAAAACTAATGAAAAATTATGAATATCAAAGCGGCTAAAGATGCTTGGGTTGTTGAGACCTGTATTATCATAGCCTAGAACAATAGAAAAAAACTCCAAACCTTCCTCTAAGTGTGATTCAAGGTGATCTGTGGTTAACAATTCAAAATGATGGTATGAATTTCCATTCCGTGTAGGGAAGCAGGAAAAAACATCCAATGCGTGAAATGTGGTAAAAGACGGCAGTTGTGCAGTTTCTTGTTAACTTTGATTCTACGGATTCACGTCCGACCCCAACTGACATGTCTACTTTATTCTTTGGGTCAGTACGATTAAGGGGCTACCAAATGAGTTGTTATAGGTTTTTAAACATGGTTTCATTCATTAAAAAAATAAAACCTTCTGTACAAAAATTTTGGGGGGATTTTGCCATGTTAGGATCTAATAACTTTTATTACTTTGGTTACAGAGGCTTGGGAGGACTAGTTTTTTGGAATTTTGATGACCGTTTAATAATTTTATTCATTTTAGGACCTGTACGACCATTTTTTTTTTAAATGGCAAAAAAGCAAACTGCCATTTTCTGCGTTGGGCACGGTTTTCCGTTACAGGGTTAAACGCAGGGAAAAACCTTAATTTATTATAGATCGCGGCACTTTGCGACATGTCGATACCTATTGGGTTAGATTTTACGTTATTTATATTTATTCAGTTCTAGGGAAAGGGGGGTGATGAGTTTTTATGGTTTTTTATATTATACATTGTTTTAAACTTTTTTTTTTATTTTACTATTTTTCACACTCCATAGGGTCTTTAGCACTAGGTTGTCGTGGATCCTACATAAGCATGACTACAGTATGCCATTTTATGGGGGAGTTTACTACTCATTCATTCAATGTGTGATAGACATTTGTAATGATGGGTTAACCCGAAGTAGTAGCCTCGGGTCTTCGAGAGCCCTGAGCTATCTGGCATGGACGCTGCCCCCGATGAGTCACGGGGGAGCCAATGATTCTCCTAAAAGATGGTGGCGGCCCATGACGGCGGCGATCAGCGGGAAAACACAAGGAATATGCAGCAAAGGACTTACCCGTTATGGAGAGGGGTATGTCGTAAGGGTGTTTTTAAACGGAGCAATGGAAAAACCCACACCTCAGCCTCTCACCTTGATAACGGTTGCCCTGGTAGTAGACCCAGTTATGTCATAATGTTAAAATCAGAAATGGAAAAACACAAAAATTCCTCTTAACCACTTTGGGGTGTTTTCAGGACCCATTTATCTCATAGCAGAAGGAAGCAATGAGCAAAGCCCATACACTTCTCTCACTTCAGGGGTGAAGGACCTTTGGGGCGCAGATCCAGTGATTCCCATAGTGTTAGAAAGAACAATGGGAAAAACATTCCTCTCACTCGCGGTTGTAAGGAGCTCTGGGTGTTCAGGGTACTATAATGTTAGTGGAAGTTTCAGGTTAATGCAGAATTTGAAATTTATAGTCAGAATTCAACTTAATGCAGTCTTTCACTCTCTAACACCAATTAAAACGGGCTCCATACATTAAGGGGATTATAGTTCATTCAGACGCACTAAACGTTGTCAGGATCCCTTCTAAAACAGTCGATATACAAGTGGCTTATAAAGTTAACCACTAGAAACAGAACATTAAGCCAATAAACACAATATCTTTTTTTATTAAACATCAGTTTACACAGACAATATACAATGATAGAGTAATTTTCAAAAAATGGGAGATGAGGATATCACATTAAAACATGAATGAAATTCATGGGGGGGGGGGTGGTATGGATATTAAGGTGATTTTTTAAACGGGAGGGTCACGTAATCAAATGCTAGAAAGGTTTTAGGCTACAGTACCAATCACTGATAATCGTGCTGCGTCAATGCACAAGTAATATAACTGTATTTGACAAAAGTTAAGATTTGACAACATACCATGTTGATGATTTGCTTACACCGTCCACAATGAAAAAAAGTCCCCGACGCACTGCGGCGCTTAGCCTTCGGTGGGGCAAACCTCTGGCCAACTAATGCCCCATCCAGGAAACTTTAAGAAGAAGACCTGTACCAGGGACATATGGCCCGATACTCTTTCACCATTCCATCAGTCTGCCTTATGTACTTGTAATATCATATGGTGTCAGCATGAGAGAATTGAAAAATGGCATTCCACATTTGCCATGCTCACGCTCCCTCGGAAGTATGGCTGATGTTACTATTTCCCATCCACACTCCACTGATGCTGTGCGATGATCCTATAAAATAACTCATCCTTTCCACTTCCAAACTTGTCCCTGGTTGACAGTGAAGTACCTGCAAGCAAGTGAATTGTTCCTTTCTAGCATATGGAAAGTGGAATTCCACCTAGTTTGTACTCACACACCAGGTTAGCGCATGCGCATGGTAAGGGACAAGCATTAAAATTGCTTTACCCAAGCTTGCAACAAGGTTCCTGACATGGACAACCCCTTGATTGTGTGGCAGAACCACTCGTTCTGTCTGCTCTGGATCCCTATTACAGGTTCCAGCAGTGCGAGTTCTTTCAACAGATGGTTTCAGCATGGCCTGTTGTTGTTTCCCCCATGCTTACTAAAAACCGATATAAGGCACTGTGCTGACTGGAATGAAGAAGCAGGGACGGAGGAGCAGAGTAGGAAGAGAAGGGAACAAGGAGTTAAGTCCCGCAGCCTGGTTTGGGGCCAGAAGGTGAGCCAACGAGTTTGCCGGCCTCGGGAACGATGCCACTTCATTTATCCGTCTTTGCCAGGCTTAATTGTCCATGTGTAATCTGCCGTAACTAATGACTGATGGCATATGAGGTGCACTCCCAAAAAATTGTCCCACAACCAGTTGGTGTTGTAGGGCAGGGATGGCTGTTGGGAAAGCCCCTTTAAGATTTGAGGAATTGGCAAACTAACACTGACAACACCTCCAGACTTTTGATGGAAACTGACAAGCTAAAAAGTTCTCAGCAATTTAAAATTTGATAGAAGTGCACTGCTAATGCATTTTCTCACAGTGCCCTATTAAGGGCCATTATTTGAGCTTCCTTCAAATCAACCCCTGTTCTTACCTAAGTGCCTTTAAATGGACTATCATTGGTATTGAGAAGTCCCTGTCTACCTGAATACCATAGGAAGAGCAGCAACCTCGACCTAGCTCTTGATTCTTTATGTTATGGTGTCTAGAAAACATTGATCCTGATATATAGATAGTCCCACAGTGGACATGCCTGTGGTTGCTAGGGGCAGCAAAGCTGGTTGATTAGCGGCTTAGCAGACCTGAATGACGGTAGGGCTGTTTGGTTTACTAATTACTAATTATAGATGCTTACAAATAAAATAATAAACAAAGGTGTCCATATAGATATGGATAATGGCCTCACCATTTTTGTGAAAAGGAAATCTACCACGGAGAAGAATGTAACCGAGCATACTGACATACAGGTGTGTGCCTCCTCTGTCAGCATTAACTTTTCTTTAAGCTTCTTTAGACCTTGGTTTTAAAATTATGCAAATTAGGAGTTCGGGCTCCATTAAAACATATGGAGCCAGAGCACACCAGGCTTTTTGCATGATTTTAAAATCCTTTAAAAAGGGCATAAGAAGCTAAAAGAGAGCGGATGGTGCCAGCGTGGGCAATACCAGTATGTCAGTGTGCTGATTTTACACTCCTTGATCCGTGTGGTAGTGTCCTGTAATTTGTGAGAAAGAAATTTAAATATAGGACTTGTTAGGGAGGATGTTTTCGAATGGGGCTGTCCATTCCTACTGGCTACTAGAGGGGAGAAATTAAAGGGTATTCTCGTCCGGGCTTAACATTCAGTTTCTCTTAAGCTGCCATATATAAACATTTCTTCAATTAATGTTATAAAAAAAATGTTCCTGTGGAAGAAAATTCTATAAAGTAGTAATATGTCCCTTAAAACAAGATTGTGCCGCGGATACTACCACTCTGCTGGGGGGATTGCACTTAAAGGAAAACAAAAGGTGTTTTGTTAATATGAAATGTCTGGGAGGTACTGCATGTCTATAGAGTCGTAGTAATTCATTGTGAATCCAGGTGGTCCAGCAGGCTCAATACTGAATGTCCGGCCACAGCTGCCAAAATGTGAGGGTGTCGTATTTTCTTCGAGGAATATCTCTTTTCTAAGAGACCATGACTACATTTATGAGAAATTATATTCACACAGGAACATTTTTTTTAATACATCCAAGATTGAAGAATAGAAATGTTACATGTGGGAAATGAATTCCAAATTTAATAGAATGCCCAGAGGAATACCCCTTTAAGTCAGTCTTGTAGTCAGAAACTCAGTTTTTTGTGGAGTTCTCCTGCAATTAACCCTTACCAATCCCTTACAGATTACGTAACGTTATGGTCTGTGGGTGAGGGACAGGGCTAACGAGTGACCCCCTCATAGACTATTGAATCAAAACACTACGGTAGAATCACACAAGTTGTCGTCTCCCTGTCCTGCTAGGCCCAGATGGGAGGTAACACAAAGAGATGAGGCGTCTCTGTTGCCACAATAACACCACCTAGCGTATAGAGTGTGGGGATATGGGCCAATGCATAAAAATGTAAGCATTCATCCCCAACTCAAGATACCCATACATCAAAAGTTTGTTCAAACAACAAAAAGAAATGTGCCAACCCTTATGTTTTAAAAAAACATAATCTTTTAATTATAATCGTCATAGTATAGTAGCCAAATAGAAACCAATTAAAAGTAAATAAAAGCATATTAGGGAAGTAGTACACACAGTAATGACAAGGGGCAGAGTATACATAGATACAAACAGTAATACAAGTAGGCGAGAATAGAGGACAACCAAAGAGCAGCACACAAACATATGCAAATAAGAATTCCTACGTATGAGAGATAATTACCATACCACAAGTGTAGTTGCACCGTGAAACCCGACCCAGGAAAATATAAAGTGAAGCGTAATTGTGGCGCGCAGTTGAAAGTCATGCAATCAGCCCACAGAAAACAGCGCCGCAAATGCTTTTTTCCCCAATTCACAACATGTGGAATTGGTTCACTGTTCCCAGTACCTGGCTTGGAATATTAAATACCGTCACTATTGAATGAATTTGTTACGCGAAACAAGTCCTAATTAAAGCTCCTACATGGAAAAATAAAAAATTATGGATATTTGAAGTGGGGAGTGAATGAAAAAATGAAACATACAAAAAAACAAAAGGGCGCCCTGGTCGTTGAGGGCTTTTTTTAAAACAGAGATTTTTAATATGTTAAAGTTAAGTGTAAGATGAAAAGTGTAATGACGCAGAGCAATTGTGTCCCTATACCGCAAATTATTTAATTCATATTATTACTTAATTCAGATTGTTTGTTACCTCATTCTGAAATGCTTTTATGGTCTCTTCAGGTGGGTTTTAATGTGATATCATGGTAACTACCTCCCAGAAGAGGCTCCCATGGTGCCTTTTCCTATTACATATCTTATAGGAAAAATCTTATGCTAATTTAACAAGGACTTCCAATTCATTATAATACAACAGGTTCAAACTGTAAAATTCTGAGAAATGGGACTTATGTTCATATGTATCATAACCCTATGAAGTATTATATATAGTTTCCACGCAAATGTAATAATTGCTCATCTGTCTGCCCGTTGTTATGGTCAGTATGTTTATGTACAATCACTAAAAGGAACATAGCATGACCCATGTGAAACAGCAATTATTTGTGCAGTTTTCTCCCAAACATGTGTTGTGATTTTGTATTAAAATTTTATTGTAGTATGTTGTTCTGACTGAATGTTTACCAGCGACAGAAGGCAGGAAACAGGCAAGTGTATTATTATTACAGTTACTGGAAGTTCTATTCTAATTATTCTTTTCAGCAATTAAGGACCTGATTCCATCAGTACAGTGCCATGCTGATGACATGGTTAGGTCTCATCCATAGATGTCTTCTGACTTATCGTAAGTATGTGAACCACCACGGCTTGATGTAACTCAGTCGCTTGCAATACTACATATCCCACAAAAAGATACGGTACTACAGTAGATCATATTGAAGCTAAATTGACATTGGATGGTGCGGAGGGACAACATATAAGGTTAAATCTCTTTTTTCTGTAAGATGATATACTGTATTTGCAAAATAATATGATATGTTTGCTGTTTCTTTCCACATATAAACACTTGTTCATACAGAGAATAGTTATCATTGGGACCATACAATTTAAATTCTTAAAGGGATTCCCAGAAACATTCAATGCATCCTGATGACTTATTAAAAATATTGATTTTTCTTCCCCTAAGATATATGTGTTGGCAGTAAAAACTCAAATCTTCAATATCAAAAATAGCATATGAAAGTAAACTATTCTGTTTCGATATGCTTGATATTTTTTTTTAGGTAAACACCTGTAAGCACAAACATACAGAATAAAAATGATACAAACATTTTTTTCAATGCAGATTTTTACTTCACGCAGCCACTGCTGGGCATATATATTGATGTTAGCGTTTCGAAACATGGGTTATCATATAGATTTTTTTTTAAATGAGAGGAGTATGACATACTGTATTCAGTAGTACAGTAATTTACGGTCATGACATGATAATGTTAACGAAGGCTATTTCACATGTTAAATCACCTCCTGCCTTCTTTCTGTGATTAAATAAGCCAATATAGGCAATTATAATTTAATAATACATTAAAGGAAATCTACCTTCAGATTAATGATGGCAGACCCCTTACATTCACAGTGCGCAATAAAGTCCTTTCTGTGTTTTTTTTTATATCCAGTAAGGCGTTTATAATATAATTTGATAAAAAAAACTTCATAAAAAAATTATGCAAAATCGCCTGAGGGATTTGGGGGCATCAACAAGCCCCTCCGCATCTGCTGTTTTAATTTATTACTACTATAGTTCTTTGCTGCTGTGGCCTTGTTCAACCCTACTACGGCAGAGAGACAGTGACGGCACTGTGCATGTGTGTTGTATGGTACTTGCAAAACTGGCAAAAAAAATGAAATTGAGATGTAAGGTAGGATCTATTGTTTACAGCCAGTAAAATGAGGAGATGATTCATGTCCGATTGATGGGCTGCTAGTCATAATAATATACAGAGGAGAGCTCAGGAATAGGGGAAGTGAGGGAAAAAGTGAGGGAAGCTCTTAGTTCTAGCAACCTTAGCAATATTTACTGTAAATGCCAAGAAAGAAAATGTGTGTTATTTAGGAGGGATGGTATAATATATTCTGTATGAATTATGTTACTGGGAAATATACTGATGATCTATATTTTGTTTTTTCAAGAATTGAAGGATTCAGAAAAAATATATATTACCAATACTATTCACATCAATATTCTGCCAAGTTTATCACAGTTGAATCCGCACTCAGCTCAATAGTTCAAGTGCCTACAATCGAAAATATGCAATGAATCTGAATTATTCCTTCACCCAGTTATGGGGTAAGTATACGAATTAATTGTCTTATCCATCGACGATAGTCATTAGTGACAAAAATCTCACCTCCTTATATCAACAGAACTAGGTTTATATGGTAAATGCCACATGGCATTTACAATACAGTACAAAAATTGCGTGACAAATACAAAGGTGCGGATTAAGATGCAACGGGCCCTGGGCTGTTGGAATATAAGCCCCTTTACGTCTGGAATTCCCTCTGACGAATATGGTACTATAATCGAGCTCTTGGAGGCTGGAGGATGCGTCCTTTCATGCCTGCTTTCAAACTTGCAAGCTCAGTACATTTGGGACCTTCAACAGGTCTTGAAATGGACTCTTGTGTGGAATGTGTATTGAGAGCCTAACAGATGTACAAGGATCCATGGGTGAAGGCCAATTCTGGGTATATATAAATTGTGGTGTGTGGCATGAGTGGCCATGGGCCCAATAGAAGGCTTGGGCTCAGGGCTAATGCCCAAATCTCTTGATATATAATTCACTACTGAAAACAGATACTATTAGGAAATGCAATGTTTGATTCAGTTACTAGAAAATAATCATCAAAAATATTTCTTTGCTTCCTTTTTTAGGACAGCCAGTCTTCAGGTATCATGGAACAGGTTTATTTGATCTTACCATGGCTGCATATTGGGATGACTCAATACGCCAAATGTGATAAGAAACCAGGGAAACTGTGATGTGGGAGCGAATTTCTTCCTGGATATTTGTTAGAATGTCGATGGAAATTTGCTCGCAGTGAGAGTTGAGGAACTGTGTGCTTCACCAACTTCAAACCGTTAATTTCAGTTGTTCCCTTGTGAAGGAGGGTAAGTGGGCAATTGCAACATAAATTATGACTCAATCTTTGTAAGGTATAGGGTACAACAAAAAAGGACATGAAATATGATTAGTAGTAGCAAGTGCTGTTCTCACATTCCATTCTCAACAAGAACAGAAAGTGAATACAGGAAATCTACGACATCAAAAAATCAAACAGATACAATGCGGCATTACTCATAATCTTCTTGATTTGTTATCATGGGCCTCCTTCCTAAAAAAGCTTTAAAAGTAAGTTGATGGCAGAGGGCTCTAAAGGGTGTCCAGAGCCCATCTCTGCTGTAGCTCACAGGTGTCACCTGTCCCCCCCCCCCCTGCTCCCGTGCACTTCCTGGGAGAAAAGTTGCGTACAAGGTAACATGCCTGCAGTGCACTTTCTGCCAAGCATGGAGGGACTCAGATAACCATCCCACAGGCCAGTCTGGTCATTAGACAACGTTAAGAGTTACCATCAGTCTGTGGCTGTATTTATTGTTAGGCCCATTCCAAACTTGCCGAGTGTATGTGATAACGTTGCCATCACACTTGCAGGTGTGCTGTGGGGAGTTAAAGAAACAAATGTTATTCAAAACAAATAAAGTGAATGAGAAAAATCAATAATGCCCATAAATCCCCATAACATATAAGACACATATAACACAAAAAGTCTAAATCACTAACGTCGACAACCCATGATATAGTATCACATGTCCGAACAACCGAAATAAAATTAAATCATTATTGAACACCGTACGTAACGTTTGTAAAAACACCATAAAATTATTTTTTACCATGTAATCACACAAAATGCAATCACAAAAGTGAATCAAAACAAATTTACTCCAGATGATCGGTGCAAAGTCCAACTGCCCGAAAAAAAACGCCATCAACCAGCTCCATATCCAAAAATTCAAAAATGTTATGCCACTTGGAAGACGGCAATGCAAAAGTGATACGATTTTTCCCCACATTTAGGGTTTTCTTTGGGAAATTTGAATACTAAGACAAACTTTCCAGTATTACATCCCTGTAATCCTATGACCCATATGATATGGTACATATTATTAGGCTATACAATTACACAAAACACAAAAAAAGTAACTAAATCCTACAAATACATGCTTCCAATAGGAACTACAAATCCTGCATCTACATGGCGCTTTCTTCCCTTTTCTGCCTGCGCTGTTTGCCCCCTACAAACACGAACGGTCCAACAGTGGGGGGTCGCTGCACAGGATTCAGTCGCATAACAAATTGTAAGATGGTTTTCTCTTTTAATCTTTGTGAAATGTTGTCACATTTTAGGGTAAAGAAAATTAACATAACAAAATTGACCATTCTAAATTTCCCTCAGTTTGATTCAAATACCCATTATTAAGGGTAGTGACAATCTGATTCTGAAGTTTTGCCTAGTTGAGGGGTGCAGATTGCGATTTCTATAAGGTGTTGATATATGGGTTTTTATGTTTAAATATGTACAATTTCCTTCAAAAAAGTATATATCACCAAAATAGTCAATTCTGAAAATACGGAAAATCGATATTCGATTTGTAAGCCGTGTGACATCAAAATAAATTTTCCAGACATTTCAAAAATTATGAAAATGTAAAGTAGACATAAGGGAAATGTTATTCAGTAACTTATTTAGGTGGTAAATCTATCTGCCTGAAAAATACGATGATTTAGAATTTAAAAAATCGCTATTTTTTTCTTTTTTTGTAAATTAATGCAAAACTTAGCAGCCAACATTTACCACTAAAATGAAGTACAAAACGTGAGGAAAAAACTGTCTCAGAATCGTTTTGATAATTAACATTGTTCAAAAGTTATAACCATATAAAGCAGGGGTTCCCAAACTTTTTACATAAGGGGCCGTTCACTGTCCCTCAGAGACGGTTGGAGGGCCGGACTAGAGTTTAAGAATAAATAGCGGTACATGTGACCGCATCCGTAAATACACCGGGCCCCCCTCAATTAATTATTTAATATACTGCACCCCCTTGTGAACTATTTTTATATATTGGCCCAATTAATTAATTAATGGGTCAATAAATTATTAAACATACTGGGATTAATTATTGAATAATGCTACCCCCCCAAATTAATTACTAAGCTGCCCCTCATAATTAATTATTTCCTATGCCCCCCACCATTAATTGATTACTATGCTGCCCTACACCTTTTATTATTTCCTATACTGCCCCTAATAATTATTTATTTCCTGTTCTGCCCCTCATAATTAATTATTTCCTGTTCTGCCCCTCATAATTAATTATTTCCTATGCTGCCCCTAATAATTAACTATTTCCTATTCTGCCCCTCATAACTAATTATTTCCTATGCTGCCCCTGATAATTAATGTTATAAATTAGGGCCCCCGGCCGCCACAATCTTTCTCCTGCCATTTTTTTGTGTACTCACCTCAGTCTCCGCGCTTCTTCTATCTTTTTGGTGAGTCCGTGCAGGAAGGGGTGTGCGGCCGCGTGATGATGTAATCTCACGGCCGCGCATCCTTATTCACGGAGCGATGTGCACCAGGGTTGTCTTCCGGCCACATCGCTCCAGTGATAGTGCTCGAGCGGCCGTTTCCAGCCGCATCGAGCACTATACAGTGACGGGCAGGAGCTTCCTGTCCAGAAGGAAGCCCTTGCCCGACTGTTAAAGGCGCTTCAAGCATCAGGGGTCGATTAGAAACGGTCCGCGGGCCACTAGTGACCCGCAGTCCGTAGTTTGGGGACCCCTGATATAAAGCGAATCAAAATTGGGCTGAGCCTTAAGCTACAAAATGGCTGCGTCCTTTGGGGGTTATAGTATTTTGTGCCAGTTTTCTGTTTGACTTTGCACTGAAAAGAACGTGCTAACATGCTTGCACAGTGTCTGCTCCAGTTTTCTGTCTGACTTTCCACTGCAAAGAATATGTAAACTGCTTGTACATGTATTTTTAATGTGTCTGCGCCAACAAGACAGAAGAAATGTGCCCTTAAGGGGCGTGTTAGTGCTTAGTCAGTCTGTGTGCCACATTTATTACTGATGTGCGCCACACATGCACAGTTCCCAAGCAGTGCAGGTTGCTCCAGATTAATGAAGACCGTGCAGCAGTTTTGATTAATATGGTGTGCTCAGCACACTCCACAGGCCAACTGCACATAGCACAGACTGCAATAGTTTTGATAAATGTGGGCCACTGAGCCACAAGGGGTGTGTTTTTTCTTTTCCAACATCTGTGGGTAATTTTGTGCTTCGAGGCACACATTACATTTTAACATCTTACACCATGTTGAATAAATAACTATAAACATTTTTTGGTCCATTAGGTTTCCGTACCCAAGTCATTTTATGTTATTATTATTAAATTTACCAAGAACTTCTAAAGGAAATATACCCAATCCCAAATAAAAAATTCAGTGAACATTAACCCCCTTCCGAAGACCCGAGGCTACTTCGGATTAACCTATTCATGTGCTATCAGCACATTGTAATGAATGGGGAGTAAAATCCACATATGCTGCCATACTGTAGTATGGCAGTATATGATAGGATCGTACAGACACCCTAGGGTTAAAGCACCCTAGGGAGTCTGAAAAATATTAAAAATAAAAAAAAAGTTTAAAAAAAAATTATAATAAAAAAACACCTAAAAACTCAAATCACCCCCTTTTCCCTCGAACTGATATAAATTAAATAAACAGTGAAAATCATAAACACATTAGATATCGACGCGTCCAAAAATGCCCGATCTCTTTCACTGCGTTTAACCCCATAACGGAAAATCGCACCCAAGGTCGAAAATGGCACTTTTTGGCCATTTAAAAAAAAATTTTAATTCTATAAAAAGTGATCAAAAGATCGTGCAGTCCTAAATCAAAAGCCACAAAAAAACGACACCTCCCAAAGCTCCATACACCAAAGTATAAAAAAGTTATTAGCACCAGAAGAAGCCCCAAAAAAATTTTGTACAGGTTTTAATTTTTGTAAATGTATGAAAACATTATAAAACCTATACAAATTTGGTATCTTTATAATCGTACAGACCCAAAGAATAAAGTAGACACAGTGAAATCCGTAAAATCCAAGCCCACAAGAATACGGCACAAATGCATTTTTTTGCCAATTTCACTGCATTTGGATTTTTTTTCCCACTTCCCAGTACACGGCATGGAATATTAAATACCACCATTTTGAAGTGTAATTTGTTACACAGAAAATAAGCCATAACACAGTTCTGTACATGTAAAAATATAAAAGTTATAGATTTTTGAAGGTGGGGCGTGAAAAATGAATACGCAAAAACGAAAAAGGGCTGCGGTGGGAGTTAATAATAACTCATGACACGTCCCTTTACCATAATTACACCAGCTTACATTCACTAGGTGGACTTGTGAATGATAATACACATTCTGGGGGTTATCTCACAGATGGTGTCAATGCCAACAGCACTTATCAGACACAGGGAGAAGTGGCCTGTAGTAACTCACAGGTGGCAATCTAAAGTCATTCCTGATGGGAGGTATTGCCCTGATGGTGGCCCTGGCCGTAAAAACTGTCACCATTCTTCTCTTTCCCAGTCAAAACACATAACCATTTATGTGTGTGTTTATGAGAGGTTCAGGAGGAAAAGGCGTTGGATGAACACTGTTTGATACTTTCTTGTGCTCATATACACTTTGTTATCACTTCAGTTTTTGTCCTCTGTGAAAATTTCAACCATCCTAGATAAGAATACATACACTCATATTGAATGTGGACCCATAACAGATCCAAAATTATACCAAAGTTGGAGAAATAACCAAAATGTTTTGTTGCAGTTGTTCAGCTGGTGGTGATATCAATACAGCAGTGGAAGAAAATGGAGTCTCCCTGGAAGCCAGAATCCGAGTCAGTGCATTTAAGTTTCAATCAACGGATTATGTCTACATATTCTGTGATGTACGATTGTGTGACCGTAGCACTAACTGTACAACGGTGAGTATTATTCATTTTAGGCTTTAGCATCATAATAATCATTTTTATTTATAAAGCACCATCAAAGTCCATAGCGCTTTACAAATCATCGGAGACATATACAAAATATAATATTACATTCATATGGAAGCTCATGTTAAGGAAGCTCATTTCTCACTAACATGTCATGTTCTTACTATGATGGAAGGTATTTAAAGCTAACAAAACAATGCATACATATTTCCTTGTGTTGTTTTTTTATGTTGGTTTCTCTGCACAGAATTTCAGTTCTCTGTGGGCCAAGAATATAGGACAAACCCAGCAGACACTAACACACAATCATTAGGAAAACTATCAGTCCATCATGAGGAGTTTGCTCAACTGTCAGTCTTGAAGAAAAACACTATCCATGAATAATAGTTTTCAATTTAGGGTTACATTCTGGAAATTGTTGTGTGATTTCCTTAAATAGACAGAAACTCAAAGGGGTCTTCCCACAATCAACATTTATTCCAATTCACAGAATAGGGGAAAAATATGGTCTCAGGAGGTCTGACTGTTGTGCTGCAACACACCGGACTTCCAGCATGCCACATTTGTTATCAAACATCAGACACAATGATAAATCTGGCACAGTTCTAGAATGTCTATTATAAGGCTTCATTCTTGGTATAGAGCATTTAAGGAATATCTGATCTACCTATGTATGTATTTATGTCTATAAATGAAAAAAAACTGTTTAACACATTGGGGGTCATTTACAAAGGGCCCGAATCGCTTTTTTTTACGTGGGGTTACACAAATTTTACTGGTTTGCTCCGATTTTCCCTGAATTGCCCCGGGATTTTGGCGCACGCGATCGGATTGTAGCGCATTGGCGCCGGCATGCACGCAAAGGAAATCGGGGGGTGTGGCCGTCGGAAAATGCAGTTTGCCTGTGTAGTGTCCAGAGGGCACCAGATTCAAGATTTCTGGCTCCCGTTCTTCTGGAATCTGGTGCCCCCTGCACTGCCCCGATATAGTGCACCACTTTTTTGGTGCACTTTTAACATAGGGCGTGTGTCACGTGCAACACATGTGGCACGGGCACTTCTTTAATACATGTGCAAGCAGTTTGCACTGAAATTAATGTGCAAATTCAGCCAGAAAACTGGCACAAGGGCCTTAGTGAATGTGGGCCAGAATATCTGTCCTAAATTGCACTAAAAATTAAGATTTTTAGATCTACTTTAATTTGTTCTGAAATCAGATTCTGCTGGTAGATAAGGGCTTTTTTGTAATACTGATTTTTTTTTTTCATGAATGACTGCTAAAACTGGCTTCCCAGACATGCTTGTTATGCTCAAATACAGATTATAATCAGCTTTTCAGTTCTTGAAAAGGTCCACCTCACGGTTTGAGATGCAAAGATCTTAGTTGTACACCCACTTCAGTTGTGCATAAAATGCATCCGCAGCAGCCAATTGAATAAAATGATACTTGACAGAGTAACTTCAGTACACAAAACTAACTTCCCATTCTATTTGTCTGAACAGTGTGATAGTTCAACTAAAGGACGGTCTGCCTCAGACACCAGAGCAGTGATGCTACAGCTACCATATGACGGTAAGTCTGGTCTCACCAACCTAAAAGTAATTCTTATCATATGAGACAACAATGTTTCTACTTATTTCAATGGATGTAACATATTTATTATAATTATACATTGGAACATATACCGGTAACCTGCTTTTGTAAAGACTGTTGCTTCTTCTCAATGATATGTTATTAGTAGAAGGTTGATATTAATTATTTACTTATATATAAATCATTATATTTTTCTTTCAGGTTATGACTATTCTAGTTCTGTAACTCATTCAGGTAAGATTACTGAAAAGTTGGTTCATAAACCATTATATTATAGTGGTCTAGAAGAGATCTCAAAACTGTTAGCATATCCAGACACTGCCCGGTATATGTGCTGATTTTCAATGCAGAATTAAGGGTGGAAAATCTCTGTAGTACCAGTGAAGCATGTCAACTTTTTACTGTCGATTTTTAGTATGAAATCTGCCATTAGCAATGCAAAGTTTGATCTCTGCATGCTCTGCAACAACAAAATCTTTACTTAAACCACAACAAAAGGCAGCCATGCTTGGTTGGATTCTACTTATGTGAAATGGCTATTGAGTTACTGGGATTCCTGTACAGGTTGCGTGTTTGGACTTCAAACCTTACAGGACCTTTTTCATTTTTGTGGTTTTTTTTACTCCCCTCATTCCAAAAGTGATAACTTTTTCCATTAACAGAGATTTATATGGGTTAGTTATCTGCAGGACACAATTGTACTTTTTAGTGGTCCCATTTAATATTCCATGCAATGTACTGGAAATCTGGAAAAAAAATTCCCAGTGCCGTGAAATTGACCAAAAAAACTATTTGTGGTGTTACACCTGCTGTGTTTGGCCTGTGAGCTCTCTTCATATATACTCCCTGCAGCACCAGGACATAATAGTATTTTCTGGTGTACAAGGGGTTAAGATTTGGTTACTGTTAAAAGAATAACCAATATGCAGAAAATAGAGCAATAAAACAAAATAGTCTACTAACTTTAACTAAACTGACATAAGGCATGATATCCTCTTTTGTGTAAGCTGACTTTTTTAACTAGTCTTAGGTTTCAGAGTTCACTGCTGATATCAGCTAGGTTCTGTTAACAGAAAAGAAAGAGTAGCTGTGGCTGGACAACAAATAATAACATTTTTTATTTATATAGCGCCATCAAATTCCATAGCACTTTACAAATCACTGGAGACATACAAATAAAATACAGAACACAAACAGTTATATGGAACAATAGGAGTGATGGCCCTGCTTTCAAAAACTTACAGTCTATGAGGATGAGGGGGTGACACAAGAGGTATAAGAGCTTGTTTAATGGTCCAGCCATTCTTTATAAGGGAGGAAACTAAATTAGCTCTTTTAATAGCATTCATTTTATTTGCAACACATATTAATCTTTTAAAAATGATCACCTGTGTTCATAGGTGATAGATAATTGATCAAGAAAAAGGGAAAAAAAACGAATGGAGGATATACTAATTAATAAATTAGCATCAATATAATTTGACTCAACTCCATGTAGAATGATAGTAATTCATTTATTTAAAATACATTTACAATAAAAAAAAAACAATAAATATGGTATATAAATATTTATTAAAAAGGTCCTTTGTGATGCGTTTCGGAGCATAAGCCCTTTCTCAAGTTTAGGAAAGAGCAATCATCGGAAATCCCAAAGCTAATTAGGATGAGGGACCTAGCCCTCTGTTGCCTGTAAACATGCTTTACACAATGAAAATAATTGTAATGTACAATCGCTATACATCATTGTAGGTAAACTTGAGACCATCCTCTATTTTTTTCTTTTTTTTTCTTTATTTTTCTCAGATGATTGATCAAAAGATACATAGATGTTTTGTAATGATCCATATATTTGGATATTGAATCTTGTCTGATATAAATTCTTCTTGTTCCACAGCCTTACCTTGGACTGTACTGTGCAGTGCTTTAATTGGATTTCTATCTGTTAAAATGTACTGAGAAGATTTCATTTGAAGCTTGATCAAATCTTTGGTATGAGCCTGTAATGAAAGTTGGGACTATAAATAATTTATTTTCTTCTTCATCATGGTTATTCTACATTTGTACATATGAATATTTTATTAGTAGCAAAGGAAAGGGGTGCTAACTATTTTTCAGTATGCAAGGAAAAAAATTCTGATAACTGTTCTGTAATAAAATCTTCATAATCAGTTTTTCTTGTATATTTTCATTTACTGTTTTCTAATCAACTAACTCCAGAATATCTTGTGTTTTCTACTTTACCTCAGAGCAAACATGTCATGCAGAACAAGCAGTGTGATAAAGTGAATAAAAAATTGTTATTACAGAATATTTTACATTTGTCATTAAAATATAATAGCACTTTTTCAGTAAATCATTGAGAATATCATTTTAAACGTCTTCATAAATTTTAAACTGTATGGCCTTATAAATGTATAATCTACAGGTACTTTCAAATAAATTACAAATGCAGGATTATGCAAGCAGTCTTTGTGGATAAAAATTATATGCAGTCTAATATATTATTATGTATATTATAAAGTAGTAATATAAAGATCTTACCTTTGGAAAAAGGACCTTAAATTAGTTTCTTAGTTTCGGTATGAGAGAAGTTATATGGCCCACCCAGATCCAAATCACCCCCCCTCCCCATGGCAACCCCCATGATCTGTCTTTGCACTGATCAATAGTGTTAACACATTCAATGTTTCCGGTTGTATTTAAACCTCCGTGGACACCGCCATTTTGCGGTAGATTGTTGCTGCCCATGACATCATTGGAGAGAGATGATCCTCTCCAATGTTAGCCTACATGAGCCCCATTGATTTAAATTCCCGCCAAAGGCATTTGGGGAAACAACACCCAGGTTTTCAATTGTGAGTGGTGTTGGTGTGTGTGTGTGTGTGTGTGGGGGGGGGGGGGGGGGGTTGAGCAGGTTCCTATCTTTGCGGCTGGGGTCCACTTAATACTAGTACTAATAACTACCGAGACCAGAATCTCTGGAGTCATCTTTTCATTTAAAGTGTATTGAACAGCTTATTTCATCATACCCCCAGAAAAATTGATTAAACTAAAAGACAAAGTGGAAAAAATCATATTAGATTTCCACCTCGAACCAGAAAAGTAGAAAACAGCTAAGTTCTTAAGAGATACTGAGGAATACCAGCAAAATTCAATATCAATAATCAAAGTGGGAAGACCACAACTTTAAGAGGGGTAGAGGCCCCCACAGAATATGATTCTAGTAGAGAATCTACTTCTAGTGGTGAACAACTATCCGGCCGACATAGCACCACTTTTTAGGATGCAGACAACCTCTTTAATCAACAACTGACTCCTAACTTTGGGTCTAAAAGGAGAAAGAGAAAAAACTCAGACAAGAAGACTGGAAGAAAACCACCACCTCAACAGTCACAAATTGTTTAAAGGCAAGTCTGGTCAAGTGGTATATCTCAGACCCTAACCTAATCTATCTATATGGTTGTTCTTGGCAAGGGAGTCTCGTTCTTCCCCACCTCCCCATCAGATCCTTTCTTATTGAAGGATTTGCATCACTTCTTTAGGAGTATAAGACTTATAGCCCATCCAAACTAACTACTGACGGTCTGGGCTTCAAAGGCATACTAAGGCTACCGACAGACATAAAACAGAACAAATACAAACATAATTCTAATTTTACAGCCATAGAACGCCAAGACCTCACCACCTTAAAATTATAAATTAGCAGACAAGGTAGCAACACCTACAGTCTAATAAAAGACAACCTTAAAAAATTCCAAAGCTTATATTCCAAAATACTACCTTATTATGCCAAAAAAAATTCTGGCACCTATGGTTAAACCATCCAGTCATTTCTGTTAAACAGAACATGATTTCTGAATTCAGTCAAATGTCTGGCTCCAGATTCAAAGTCCACTATCTGCTGTACATGAAAATGCCTTAAAAGTTGTAGAGAGAATACTACTGTCCAACAATAAATTCATACGAAGGAATTATTAGAATATATTACCTACTATTTCAGGGAATGTCCATGGTTCATCTATGACAACCTTGAATGTGATTATTGTCACGGGTGCTCCCACGATCCCTGTCTCGGATCGTGGGCGCACCCGTGTGCCTCCGTGTGCCCCTAGAGCCCCTGCACGGCTGAACTCACCTCTGCTGGCTCCAGCGGCGGTCTCTGTGGCTCCTGCAGTTTGGCGCGCACGCGCCCAAGGATCGCATTGCTTTATAGGGCCAGCACACCAATAATTGCCACTGGCCTGCCACCTTATCACATAAATTCCTGTGACCATTGCCGGATCTTTTTTTCTCAAGCTTAAAAAGCCCCCTAGCGATTATCCTGCATTCCTGTGTCTACTGCATTGCTGTATCTCCTGCGTTCCTGCTCCTGAGTTCCTGTTCCCATCTGCCTGGACCTCCCGTTGCTGACCCGGATTGGACTTGACGTTGCATCTCTGTCGCCTGCCCTGACTTTGTGTCTGGACCTGACCAAGAGACTGTCTTTCGCTACCACCACGGTCCAGTCGCACCTGTCGAATGACCTGGTGGTACCCTGCCACCAACCCACTTTGCGGCGGGCTCTGGTGCCACTTAGACTCCGGTCCCAGGTGTCGGCTAGTTCCACCTCCCACACTAGTCCGGTGGATTTATGCATCCCGAATCCTGAGAGCAAGATCTGGCGGTGGATCCCACAAAGGTTCCACCTCCCAGTCGGCCCGATCTTGCCACCATCGTGGTCCACCAATCCCGGCAGATTGCCACACAGCACAAACAGCTGGAGCAAGTCATGCTGCAACAGCTGCTAGCTACCCATCATCAGAAACAGGTTCCTGAGGCTGCTTCTGCGACTCCTGCTACCCCGGCTTTGCTTCCTGCCTCTGAACCCAGGCTACGACTCTCAATGCCCGGCAAGTATGATGGAGATCCCAAGCTGTGCAAGGCTTTACAATCCAGTGCTCCCTGCACATTGAATTCATGCCTACCTAATTTGTCACGGAGCGATCCAAGGTGGCATTCATCGTCACTTTCCTCTCCAGGAAAACCCTGGCTTGGGCTACTCCCTTGTGGGACAGAGACGACCCTGTCATGGCTACTCTCATGGCATTTCTGGCGGAGGTCTGATCCGTCTTTGAAGAACATGCATGGGCGTGCCCCTAGGTGTAAGCAAAGCTTCTCCTCGCCTGATGATTCCGTTGCTTCTCAGCATTGGCACTGGCATCCAGATCCAGGTCTCTGCTTTCTTGTACTCCGGTTCTGCAGGGAACTTTGTGGATGCTGCTTTGGTCTCCCGGCATCACATCCCCATGGTTCGCCTCGAGAAGCCTTTGGTCATCTCCTCTGTCAGAGGCTAAATCCTCTCTGATCTGGTCCAGTACTGCACCAAGCCTCTTTGTCCTTACAAGTCGGTGTGCTGCACATGGAAAGACTGTCTTTTTATGTACTACCATGGTCCACGTCCTCCATCCTGCTGGGTTTATCATGGTTGCAGCTCCAGGCACCCATTATTAACTGGAAGACGAGGGAGATCCTTTGTTGGGGACCTGATTGCCAGTCTCACTGTGTGGAGATGCCTCATCCAGTGCCAGTCTTGGTTTGTTCTGTGGCTCCCAAAGCCCTGGAGGGCCTCCCCGCTTGCCATAAGGACTTTTTTGACATCTTCTCAAAGAAGCAAGCCGAGACGTTGCCGCCTCACCATCCCTATGACTGTCCTGTGGATCTGTTGCCGGATATTTCCCCTCCGCGGGGTCGTGTGTACCCACTCTCAGTACCAGAAACTGCAGCCATGTCAGACTATATCAAAGAAAACCTGCAGAGGGAATTCATACGTAAGTCCTCTTCTCTGGCTAGCGCAGGTTTTTTCTTTGTTAAGAACCGCTGTAGTCTTCCATTTCTCAGCTATATCATCTCCGACAGAGGTCTCTGGATGGATCATGCCAAGCTGTCTGCAGTTCTTCAGTGGCCTCGTCCTGTAGAACTATGCGCTATACAGTGGTTTCTGGGCATTACAAATTACTACCAGCAGTTCATCCCACACTTCTCCTCTCTGGTATGTCCTATTGCGGCGCTCACCAGGAAGGGTGCCAATCTCCAACTGTGGCCTTTGGCAGCAGAGGAGGCCTTCAAGAACTTAAAGTCTATGTTTGCTTCAGATTCAGTTCTTGTATGTCCCGACACAGAGAAGCCTTTCCATCTGAAAGTGGATGCCTCCTCAGTAGGGAACGGTGCAGTGCTCACGCAAAGAAATCCCAAAGGCCGAACCCTCACCTGTATTTTTTTTTCAAGGACCTTCTCCTCCGCTGAGAGGAATTATTCCATTGGTGATCGACAACTGCTGGCAATTAAACTTGCCTTACAAGAGTGGAGTTACCTCCTGGATGGAGCTCGGTTTCCAGTCAGCATTTACACGGACCACAAGACCCTCCTCTTAATCCACGTCAAACTTGCTGGTCACTCTTCTTCTCCCGGTTCAATTTCCCCATTCATCTCTGTCCGGCTGATAAGAACATCAAGGCTGACGCCCTTTCTCGTGTCTCGGATGGCATTGGGGAGGTACCGGTTCCTCAGCATGTCATCCCGTCTGAACGACTGGTACTGGCTGCGCCTGTGGACCTTCGTCAACTGCCTCCTGGCAAGACCTACATACAACCTGCTCTGCAGAGGAAGATTCTAACTTCGGGACATTGCTTGCGTGTGGCCGGGCATCCTGCGGTGCAGTGCTCTGTCACCCTCATTTCCTGATTCTACTGCTGGCCAGATCTGGACAAAGATGTTTGGGACTTTGTGGTCTCCTGTGCTTCCTGTGCCGTCACGTCTCAAGCCTGCTGGTCTTCTTCTGCCGTTACCGATACCCAACTGTCCATGGACTCATCTGGCCATGGATTTAATCACGGATCTGCTATCTTCATCAGGCAATATCGTCATTGGATGTTTCTGCCATTGAGGAATTGATACAGGACCATCAGGGAGCAGACTCGCCTTTCCTTGTTTCAGGCTTTGTCTCGAACCAAACTCCAAGCCGATAAGAGACGCAAGCCACCTCCTGTCTTCAGTCCTGGTTACAAGGTCCAGTTGTCCTCCAAGTATGTCCGGCTGAAAATCCCTGGCTACAAATTGGGACTCTGGTTCTTGGGTCTATTTGAAGTCCTCAGTCGCATCAATCCAGTGGCCTACAAATTGCGACTGCCCCCTAGCATGCACATTCCCAACTTCTTCCACGTTTCTCACGTCAAACCAGTCATCTTGATTCACTCCACCCCCATTGCCTCAGGCTGATTCCACCAATGTCTTTGAGGTTAAGGAGATCCTTGACATGAAGACAGTGAGAGGTAGATGACTCTTTCTTGTTGACTGGAAGGGATTTGGTCCTGAGGAGAGATCATGGGAGCCAGAGGATAACATCCTGGACAAAAGCCTGCTTCAGCAATTCCCCAGGTCCAAGAAGAGGGGGAGGCCGAAGGGGGGGTAATGTCATGTGTGCCTCCGTGTCCCCCTGGAGCCCCTGCACGGCTTAACTCACCTCTCCTGGCTCCAGCGGCGGTCTCTATGGCTCCCTCTATGGCTCCCGGCCGATGGGGGAGGTATATATGCCGGCCTTATTTACGTTCCCCTTCGGTCATGTGAATTTGGCCTTAATCTGCAACAAATGCACCAAGAACCTTAGGGATACTTTGGTAAGAGCTGACATTAGCTCAAAAGAAAGGCACATACCCATGATTTGACTGTAACCAATGTACTCCTATAACTTTGTGAAAATTCTTTGGTCATATCAGAACAAGACCTCTTTTTCACAAAACACAGGTTTCAGAGGCCCATTGAAAGTATGCCTTTCTGCTTTCCCTAAGCATTACAATATAATTGTGTGTTGTTACTTACCTTGCACCCTGACAGAATCCACTGTGTAGTCCTAGGAGTTGGGCTTTAGTTTGGAAGCATTTCATAAAACAACATGAGACTTGTCTGTGCTACACACCCCTCATCTCTCATACCCCTATGTACTCCTATACAACTCCTCCCAACCCCACTGATGTCAGCTCACCAGGCTGTGAGCTCTGTGATGGAGCAGGAGGGAGGAGCTGTACAAGAGCACAAAGGTGGGGGCTGAGGAGTGGGCAGCATCCAAACCAAAGCCCATACCCTGGGACTTAGCAGAAGATTATGTCAGGGTGCAAGGTAATTCATAACTCACCATTATATTGTAATGAAAATACTTAGAGAAGGCAGAAAGGCATATTTGCCTTATAAACTCCTGCTAGAATGTTGTAAAGCAGATTAGCAACGTCACAATCATGGCCCAGCATGGCAGCAGCATCCAGAAAATCTTGACGCAATACAGATAGTGGTTTATTAGGTCAATTTCTGCTGAAAGGTTCTCTTTAAAGGCTACAACACTTCCAACTCACAATTTGTCATATATCTACACAAGTGTCTCTGTGGACTTCCTCTACCACCTCATTTTAATTCTCATAAACACCATCCCTCACAAATGAGGATTTAATTTATTGAGCAGGTGGAGGCACCAAGAAGAGATGGCAACCATGTTGCAAAGTAGAAGCCTTCTTCATTCATACTATACAAAGTATTGAACCAATACTTTGCGCCTATGATAGAACTTTTTCATAACTATCATTTACATATATTCTGTGTAACCTTGAGCAAAGGTACTGTGCTAATCATGGTCCATTTTTCTCCCTTCTTTCAGACAAAATAGAGCTCTGACCACAGAGACAGATACATCACCTTTAGATGTCTTAATCTCTTGATGACCACATAACGCAAAAATATGCAATGGCTCACTGACAAGGCACACACATTCCCTTTAGCTTTCTATATGATAAGCACAGCTTGATCACCTCTGTACATTACCTAAGGGGTAATTAGCTATTTTTAGAGAACTAGTTATGTGCCAGTGCATGAATGAGTGTTTACATCCACCTCCTCAGCCTCTTCCACTTACACTGTCCCACGTACCTACAACACCTCCCACTTAGGTCTGCTGTGAAAGCTGCCTAAAGAAATTCAATTCCATTGCTATAAAAGATACTCACCCACTATACAACATGATACTGCTACAACAGAGCATTATTAGCAATCGCCAGATGTGTTGCCGGAACTTGAGATTCCACAATGCCTTCATCCTGAATACATTTAACCTGTACAACAAAACAGTGTTGAAAACAAAGTACTGAAGCCTTACTCCCCCCACAACCACACAACACCGCTGTCGAACTATGAATTAAGTGGTATCGTAACTTATTGTAACATAGGGGGAGGTTTATCACTCCATGACCAGTCAGAGCTCAGCTTTAATTTTATAAAAGTTGTGGGGAAATTAAAGTTATTGGTTGCCATGGTCAACTAGAACAGTTATGCTCTCAGACGCTCTGTAAAATATGATTAGCCTAGAGCAGTGATGTACAAATAATTTCCCATTGGCATAAATACATTTTTATTCTATTATTCTATTCTACGGAGATCTGTTTTAAAATTATTATTTTATTTTTCCTAGCACATTCCTAGCACATTGCCCTGATATAATCTTATAGTGCATTGAAATTAGCTGCATCTGGATATCTATAGCGTCTTACAGAGCAGTGAAATTAACTGCATGTGGACATCCATAGTGTCTTATAGCACAGTGGTGACATTAACTGTTTATATACCCATACCATCCTTTAGCTCAGTGACATTAACAACATTTTTAGGACCAGAGCTTGAGCGTGCAATGGTTTAAACTTCTGCTTTCTAATAAAATTTCTTGGGAATCTTAGATCCCTGTTCCTTATCCCTGTTACTGAGGAAGGGGCAAGTGGAGGAGCCAAAGAATCCCAGCTAGGATCAGGATCGAGAAGTAACAAACAGGTTTGCTACTGTGAAAGTGGGTGAGCTGAGGACAAGCGTTGTGAAGAAATTCCCATGAAATTTGAGGAACTGTCTGCCATGTCAATGTGGCCTATTGGAGCCACAGAAGAACTTGAAGAAGGCAGACAAAAGATGCTTACAGCAATACAGGTTTTTAGTAAAACAGGGATCTGGAATCAAAATGGGAAATGCAGATGCATTATCCTGAATACATTGACAGAGTATCTTGAGAAGTGGTGGATGGGGTATACATTTGCCCAAGGTACCTTACAACGTCATGTTTTTAAAGCAACTGTAACATCCCCCACAGAGGCTTGACCTTTCTTCGGCGGTTGTAGACAGCCAGGGCCCAGAATACCAGAGTGGCTGGATTATGCGACTTTAGGCACGCTATGGTCACGGTGCTTGGTGTTAGGACCGGAGGCTGGCCTACAGCCTGGCACGTCTCCAGCAGGTGGTGTGTGCAAGAAATATGGAGGGGGAGGCTGATGAAAGAGGATTTTTCTTCACTCTGCCAATCATAATAGTGACTTGTTATATCTGACCACTTATTACCATAAAACTTGTTACCATCTTTTTTCATCGTTTTGTGTAAACATCGATTGTTAAAAATAATTAATTATGAAAAATTAATCATATAAGGTCAGACTCACTAGACTTCAGACATGACAATGTCACATTTAGGTTCAACTAGCCATACCTGCTGTTTTAATATCGGTAAAGGATACAACACTTCATCATTTAATGACATTTAATTATATCGAATGTGTGGCATTCTTTTCACAATGAGCACACATTAATAACATTATTACAGCATACTAGACACCCTCATAACTAATAACAATGTAACGTTCCACAGAAATAACAGTGGAATCTCATTTGCTAATTCAGCTGTCAATCTTACCTATTCAAATAAAAGGTGCCCGAACCCGGCCGCCCCCGCCCCTAGAAGAAGCCGGGGAGACCCGGCAAAACACGTGTCGGGACTTCTCTTTCCATGTCTGCAGCCACAACTCAGGGACAGAAAACTCATAGGGGACAGTGTTAATTGCGGTACACCGCAGATGATCGCTGAGTGGATCATATCGGCAAGAATAGTGACTGTGATCTCAGTAGCCTGCTGTACACTCCAAGAGACTTATTCACTCACATCACTGCAGTAATAGGAGATGTGGTGTACAGATTATATCACCGCGATCTCCCTGCATAACAATAGCTGACAGCAGCACAGTGCCTTGTTCTGTCAAAAGACAGACACACACCTGCTCCCTGAGATCTCAACAATAGATCATCATTAACCCACACAGTCCCTGATCCCCACAAGGAATTATTGGTGGGCATCAGTTATAAATACAGGAGGGTTTAAATAAAATATAAGGGGACTCCCACCTGAACTTATATCCCTAAGTACAAGATTCTTACTTATGTGGCAAGGACATAGTATGGCAAAGCATAATAATGCCATACTAGGTATTAGCTGTAAACACCGGGCACCAACTCAGGGTGAGCAGGTGCCGGAGCTTACCTTTGCTAGTGTTTTAAACCGCTATATCACAGTTTAAACACATTTAGATGAACAGCCCTGAGGTAGCTTCGGCGCTGCGCGCGGCCGTGCGTGCGTGATGCCTCCGGCACTTCCTATGGTGGCGCACGCGTGCCAAAGCTACCTCGGGGCTGTAAATCAAAATGTGTTTAAACCGCGATATAGCGGTTTAAAACACTAGCAAAGGTAAGCTCTGGCACCAGCTCACCCTGAACTGGTGCCCGGTGTTTACATCTAATACCTACCATCAGCAGTGGTAGGTTTCCTTTAAGGCTGTTGCCTGCCATTTAAAGTTGAATATAGAACTGTAAATTAATATGGCAAAGCATAATAATGCCATACAAGTTGCTTAATTAACACTTGATTCTACAGTGTGAGAATATACTCGAGATTTTAAATAAATTCATAAAAGTGAAATTTTATCACACTCACAACTTTCCTTCTCCTACATTTCCCCCCTCCCTTTTTTCTTTGCTGAAATATGGTATAATAGGTGGTGCACACCGTGAGTGTTTTTCGGAATCTGAACACGTTTCGTGTTTTCATACAGCTAATACCTAACATCAGCAGTGGTAGGTTTCCTTTAACTTCAGAATACAGCAGCACATCAGCAGGTGGCAGAACCCTCTAACCAGCTTCCAGCTTGCTTTACAAAAGGATATCATTGGTTATTAACTTTTCTCATTGTTAACTCTTGCATTACCAGGCAGTGGCTTCAAGTTGCAATGACTAAGTTTCCAATTTTACAGCTTCTGAGAGGGACACTTTCACAACACCTACCTAGCCCTTTGCATCTGCAGGGATACTGCACAACCAGGATGTCAGTTGTTTTGCAGGCAACTCTACACTGTTTTTTTTGCAAAAACTTCTAGGGACCTGTGCTGCTGGAGCAGGAAAGTGGGGGTGGGCCCCACTCCAACCGGACACTCTGGGTTTTGGGCTGTCCATAGTATCAGCCTACAGTTGTGCTAGGCTGATAAAAGCTGAGCAGTGCTGACCCACAAGGCTCACTCTGCACCTGGGGAATACAACCGTGAGTTTGCGAGGCTGTGCAGTAGGCACAGTCTCTGTTCAGTAGGAAAATTTATGTTCAGTTAGTGTACAGACGTCTAGGACTTCATTTTGTTTATGCTTTGTTTTGCTGCCTTTAAGCTTTTATTGAAAATACAACTTGTTGCGGCCAGTTGAACCAAACGAATGGTGTCATTGCTGTGTATTGCTAAAAACTTCTGAGATGGTCCATGGACGCCTTAATATTCCCCTGAAAACAAGAGTGGTACAGGCAGTCCAAGGTTTCTCTAAGGCTCATGGGTAGAGATGGGCGAATAGATTCTAACGATTCTAACTTCGGTTAGAATTTCAGGAAAACTTTGATTCGCAATGAATCAGAAGTTTACGGTGATTCGTGGGAACAAGGTTTTTTTTCTCCTTTATTACCAAAATGGGCGCGAGCACATGGGGCAGAGGACTACTCTGGGAAGGAGAAAGGAACACCCTTGATCACATGCGCAGACCTGTAAGCCTATCAGCGACCAGCTGGCTTATGTGATGTCACACAGCCCTATAAAAACAGGCAGCAATTTTAAAATCTTGGCACTTCACACTGCATGTGCTGTCTGTAGCGTACAGCTGCTTCTACTGTTCTGTGCTGTAGGGATATTTTCTCCAAGGGTGTCCATTTTGGGGGATAAGTATACCCCAAATAGTAGTTCTTTTTTTGTTTCTGAAGTAAATAGGAAGAAATATGTGTGAAATCCACATGCTTTCGCCACCTCCACACTCTACCAATGTGCCACTCTGTGGCCTACCAGGTTGCTGCCACCTATGCAGTCTATCATTGTGCCAATCTGTGGCTTTCCATGCTGCTGCTGCCTATGGGCTCCTGCTGCTGCTTCTGCTGCCCCCAACTCCACACTCTATCATTGCGCCACTCTGTGGGCTCCTGCTGACGCGACCTCCACACTATATCATTGTGCCACTCTGCGGCCTACTCATGCTGCTGCCAACTGACCACTATCTCCCTGGAACACCCTGTGATTTCCATAATGCTGTTTTTACCCTCCACCGCTCTATGACGTAGTTTTCCCCTTCATTTCATCAGTCAGAAGGAATGAAAAGCCTCAGGATTGATAGTCAAAAGCAGGAGTGGATACAGAACACAGGGGACATGCAAATATCCCATTTACTGGTCATCTCTGTTATGGATCCACTCCTGTTTGATTTTTGGCTTAATCAATACTGATGATGGATTATTGAAAACGGACACTGGTGGATGAAATAAAGAGCAAAATGATCAGTGACGTCAATGCAGAATTACTGCCGACACCCTCTGCACTCTTTTGGGGGGTTTCTACATGTATCAGCATTTAACAGAACAGGTTCTGTAGTAATCTATGGAATCATCTGATGTCAGTGTAAAAAGAGTGCACTCTTTGATGTTATAGTGGGATCTTGGCCCTCAGCTCAGTCCTTTCAAGCTGGCACAGACGTTACATTGCCAGGCTGCGTTCCCCCTTCGCTTATTTGGTGAAGTTGGCCTCTGTAAGTGCCCATGGAAGTGAAGAGTGAAGCGATTCTAAGAGTGGCGGCTGTCATGTGTGTGTCATACTAAGACCAAACTATGCTCTCTATGCATATTTAAGCATGGCACAACGTTCGACAACACCCTACAGGAAATATCTGTTTTTTTAACGTGATTCATCATGATTCGATCGAATCGAAGTTTTTCAAAAAATTCGGCGAATCGTGTCGAACCGAATTTCAACAAATTCGAGATCTATACTGCCGTAAAGAGATAGTAAGGACTAGGATCTCCAGCCCTGGAAACTTCATAAAAGTATGCTGGCTTAAGAGTTCTGAGGGGCCGCTATGTTTCATACAGCTCTTAGTTTATGATAGTCTTAATCTCCCTCTGGTAATGTATAGAGAACATAACATTGCGTCCTCAATGTCAAGAATAGCTCATGACATATAACCTTGGGGGTAAGGTAGGGCAAATGCTCACCTTCAAAGGTAGTATCCATTACATCTTTTACAGCCACATTCCTGAAATACATGACTGTTCAACATTAAAGACCAGTGTCAAGATGGATGTAAATGGCGGAATGCAAAGAGCTATATACACCTCAAGCTAGTACCTCCCTTTTAGGTATGACCTTTGCACCATTTGCCTCTTTGATGCTGTCCTATTACATCCACTCCTCATCTAGATCATCCTGTATGTTTTGTACTAACCTTCTTCCTTTAGAAATAATTCTTCTATAAAAGCAAACACACCGTTTGGCACGATAGTTTTGGACACCAGCAGCTGCATGCTGAAGAAGAGGCAAAAGCTCTTGTAGGAATGGAAAGCCCTTCTCTTGCTTGCTTTTTGTGCTCTGATGCTGAATATGAGGTAACAGGAACGTCTTTTACTATGCATTATAAAAAACTAAGGCTTGTATTACTTCTAGTTTTGTATATTATATATTTTTTTTTACATTTTCACAATATTTAGTATAAAAGAAGGTTATTCTATGGACTTTATGGTGGGACGATTTTTGGGGAAACACCAAACACCAGCGCTTCATAGTCTGCACATGACAATGGGTTGAATTTGCCGTTCAAAATGATGCCTTTCAAATTTTGTGGTTCTATCTTTTGCTTCGCCTCTTAATTTTTTATGTACAGAAGCTTGTTTCTGGTAACAAATTGATAATCAATTGTTTGATTTTCGCTTCTCTTATACTGGGAATAGGCAAAACAATTCCAATGAGTGAACTTTTACTTTATTTTCTTGTGGCCTCTAATTTTGACAACTTTCTCACAATCTGTGGTTTGGTGCCAATAAGCGGGGGATACCAGATTTATAAAGGTTTTGGATTTAAAAAATTAAAAATTTGTATTGAAAAAATGCTCTCATTTTGCTAATTTGACCGATTTTCACACTTTGGCGTAGGCAGCTTTTTTTTGTAGGACATGATGATGTTTACATTAATACCATTTGTGGGACTGATGACCTTTTAAATACTCTTGTTTCAATTTTCTCAGTTGAAAAGTGATATGAAAATATGGGGCCTTTGGGAGTGCGTCAATACCAAAATGTTTATGATTTTTATGTGTATTTTTAGATCAGTTCCAAGGACTCAGACCTAGGCCACATTGTAACGTTCTGCAGAAATGACAACCGGTTTCATGGCGACAGATTGCCCTGATAACATTATAATACCCACTTAACTATCACCACGAAGATAGGTTCGCGCTATGCGCTGTGGGCTGTTACATGTTCTGGCAGCTTTGCTGGTGGTATGTAAAGTATTAACATCCACAATAAGTGCCAAGGTGTTAATGGTGGGTGTTGCTGGTAATATTCAGCAAAGACCCGGTCTGTATGGAGAAGGCTAAATGTCTGTTGGGGCAGGGCCTAAATGGGATTATACAAATCCATACGACACAGTAAAGTTCCCTAAATATGAACATTTTAAAGCTTTAGATCTATTCCTCTATTCTCCTTCTACACTTCTCACTTTTTATGGGTTTTACTTTGCAGTCCAATGTACATACCTCTAAAGCTGTGTGAGTCTGAGTCATTTTTTTTCAGGATGAAGCAGGTTTTATTGATGCCATTTTGGAACACTGTATGATCATTATCCTTTTATTAATGGAATGAATACTTTACATTTTAATAGATATGCATTTAGGGATTCGGTATGCCTTATATAAATTAACATAATATAATTGTATTTTTATTTAAAGCTTCTAGGAAAAGGGGGTTGTAATTGCACTTAGATATGCATAATAATAGGTACTGACTGCTGTATACCCAATAACCCAATATTAAGGACCTCACTAAAAGTTGTGCTGCTGTATCTTTACTATAGTAAAAAATATTAAAGCTGTTATTTATAATTATAAGAATATACATACAGAGACTTAAGGTACATTGCTATAAATTGCATCAGGTATATAAAGTGTGAATGGTTGTATGGAGCTGACACAGGCCTCTAACTGCCATTATTAGAGCTGGCACCAATTGTGGCTGTGCCACAATCAAACGTGACTGGAACTTAATTAGCACTGTATATGGACACAGCCACTTGGACGATGATCGGCACCCCTGTGACATCATCAGAGGTTGAGGATTGGTTGTCATGATAGTTGGGAACCTGTAAGGCCCCTTTCACACTGGTTGATGATATCACTTCAGAGTCTTATCAGGGTTGCGATCAGGGTTTTTGTCAGTGAAAAACTGACATTTTCATCAGGAGCTCAATCAGTTTTCAGTCAGAGTTTGTTCACTGTTCTGTTTTAAAGAAATTTCAATGCAATTTTAATGCGTTTTTCACGAACACATAATACGGGAAAATGGCAATTGATCAGTGAAAAAACGCATCGCACTTGCATGTGCTCAGTCCAATGCATTTGATGCATTCCATAGACGTGCATGCTGCATTTTCATGCATGTGACTTGCAAAGTAGAGAATACTGAGATTTAAAGATTTGTGTTGTGAATAAATGCAAAAAAAACATTGATTACAAGGGTCAGAGAGCAATGCAAGTTCTGCACCATGAAAAGCATGCGTTAGAACACGCAAGTGTGAAGGGGTGCTAAGAGGTTCTTATAGCTGTCATTCGGCATCTCTGCTAAAGGCTCGCCAAAAGCTGACTGTAATAGACAAGCAGTATAGCAGCAAGGATTAAAAGGTGGAACCAAGGAGTTGAAATACATACAGAATTTTAGCACTTGCGCAAAGAACACTATGCAGAAAATAATTTTGTAACTGTGTTGCCCAATTACAGGAGGGACTATGTGTATAGCACCAATAATGATTTATATTTTGTGGAAAAGTTTTTTGGTCCTGATATTAATGTATTTTTTTTCATTTCCCTTACAGGGGCGGATTGGACAGAAGTCGTTTTTACATTACCTGTTTGCTATTTTTGCATTGTGCAAAACTTCCATAGCCTTATGACATTTATGTTTATAATATTTTGAAAAACCTCACATCCTAAGGTTAATGTTGTATAAAGTTAATTGTACTATTAGATACGTGTGAATATTCGAAATGAGATGAACTGAAACCAGGGGCATTTATCCAGATCCAGATACCACATTGTGGTAATATCTCTATATTATGTTATCAATGGCCTCCTTTCATCTGAAATCAACTATTAAAATTATGCACTAATGAGTCAGAAGCCCTCTCAGTTAAATTACCAGAGCCCCTAAATGCTGTGGTTCACCGGCCAGAACAGTGCAAAAGAAGCACTCCCTCTCCGACTGCGGTGCTGAAACTTCTTCAGCTGCAGTGAGACTACCATAGGAAAGAGGGGAGGGGGAAGTGTGAGGGAGAGAGGGGGAGGAGGAGAGTGAACCAGTTCTAGGGTACTTTTTCTACATGGTTGGGAGTACCCCAATAAACACCTGTCTGGGGAAGAAACAAGGCTGTGTAATAAAGGGCATTTTTACCAATGAAAGTTTTTGCCACATGAAGTGGTCCTCTCTACTGGTGAACGAGTCATTTAGAGGCTGTTTGCATTGTATTCTCATTTACAGTAGGCTTCAACACCTCCGCAGTTGATTAAATGACCAAAATGTAGGGTTTATCCACCAAAAACGACCATCCTGCTTCTTTCACTCCAACAATGTAGCCCCTCTGATAGCCTTCTCTCCACCTCTCCTTGCCCTTCATTACCCTACATAACTGATAAGTTCCATAATTTCAGTTTCCTACTATTTAAACCTTATATTTCCTCTGTGTTGCTAAATTTTCTTATGCCACCCAGCCAATCTACCAACTTTCATCCCTAGCAACCACAGCCTTGTCCATACTGAGAAAGGATGGTCGGCTAGGCAGGGCATGTGGCCCTTCTGATAACAGCAGGGTCACATGCCCGCAGTGCAATTACAGAAAGAAACAAGATTGGAAGGACTGGAGCTGCCCAAACAGTCAGGGAAAGAACTGAGCTGTAATGTTTCTCCAATTGCCTTTGTGAGGAAGCTAGGGAGCGAGAAGGCTGTGAGGTCTGGGTAAAGCTTAAAACACCAAGACAAACTAACCGTCCCTGGCCCATAAAAACCACAAAAGACACAGTCATTTTGCTTGGTTGGAGATAGGCCACAGCCAGGCCAAATCTAGCTTTTTGACCCTGAGGCGAAAATTAAAATGCTGCCCCCTCCCCCACTAAGAGGTAAAAAAAAGTCCTTGTAGCCTAGTACTGAATCATCACAGTTAAATTAACATTTAAATATAATGATGCATGATAGTGTAAATGTGAATATTGACACAGCTATAAGAGAGAGAAATTATAACTTACCAGAAAATGTATATCCAGCTTCTTCAGCAAATTTCACATCAGAAAATATTTCACTTAGTGCGACATTATAACTATAATAAAGGCATAGAAAATATTTGATATTACCATTTCGTATACTAGGCAAAACTTGAAATGCAAATAAATAGAGAATTTAATAGTAAAACAGTAACTTACCATTATATCTTGATGAAGGCTCAAGTTTTTTAAACTTCTTCTTGAAACTTTTAAGTAATCAAACACTTGAAACTATAATAAAGACAAAAAACGTAGACAAATAATTAGGATTTTGATCTTGTAAAGAAAAATGCATTGCATATTCAATACACTAAAAAGTAACAGGTATTTCTGTGAATTTCAGTAAGCAAGTTTAGAAAAAAATATAAACTTTCTGTCTTTATTTTGCTAACATTTTTTTTTACCAGGAAGACTGGTTACTCTCTCTCTGGATCAGAAAAACTCAACAGCAAAAACCCGATAACTTGACAACTTGCTTAACTTGAAACACAAACCAGAACTTGAAACTTCAACACTATGTTAAAATAAAGTTGCTTTTCTTGCCTTCTGAGAAGCAAATATTCGTATTGCTTCATTCAGGTCCAATTCTTGGGCAAGTTCATGCTCAATGGATATTGTGGCCAGGCCAATGAGTCTTTCTTGTGTCATAGTTGACCACAAATATGATTTGACAAGCTTTAATTTGGAAAAGCTGGCACTTGCAAAGGACAACCTTTACCACCCTTGCAATGCCATATAAACCCTTTCCAATGCAGAAAGCCACTTAAAAGGAAAATTCTCCTCATTCCTGCAATGCAAGTTGAGAGGGTTAATACAGGAATCCAACGCTATCCACTGGCCTGCCGCCTGGTGTGTCTGAGACTGGGTATCGGTATGCCAGTCAAAGACACACCAGGCTGGCACAGACCTTAGTTTCCTACCTCAGAGGGAGCTGGAGGCAAGTCAGACGAGTTGATGCAGGTGCGGGGCGGTCCTCTCTCCTATGGCATGCGCAAAGTTCTGGCACCAGAGGAAGTGAGGGAGGTCCGCGGGACCGTGGAGATGGGGGGGCAGAGAATGAGTGCAGCAGGTTATTGCCGGAGCTGAAATCTGCCGCCTGAGGCAGATGCGGCCCTGCCCACAGCGGATTTATTTAGAAATATATAAAAACATAGCTTTGAACCACATGAACTCTGGTGTCCCTATGCATAATAACTTGTTTGAACTCTGGTGCCTCAATGGCTCAATAACTTGTGTAGGCTGCAAGAGGTTTGTGACTTTGAAGCCGAATGCAAGATATGTGCCAACTCTAAGATGCCTCCCCTCAAAATGAACCATTGCTCTCCTTCCAAGCCCAGTGGGAATGGTGAGGGTCCAGTGGCACCTCAGAAAAGGGGGGCTACTGTAATGTCTGTGCCAAAACATTCCCCACCCCCGCCCCTCTCCATAGCGATGTATGGCGCACAACGCTGTATTCCGGAGAAAGATAGGACATATCCTATCTTTCTCCTGGCTACGGAACGGTACAGTGCGCCCATTGCCTTCTATGGGGGATGTATATACAGCGTATATATGTCAGTCGTATATACATCCCCCATATCGTTGTGTGAATATATATAGAATATATATAGAAATATTCCGTGTGAATGCAGCAGGCATTCATGACTATTTTCATCCGTATGAGCACTTATGTCTCAATATCTGTATAAAATACGGTGGCCTTGCAAATGATGGCTGACAGAATGAACCTTCCACTGGTCCTGGATACTGCACGTATATATGGCAGCATACGGCGCACATACAGCCCGTATGCAACCTGTATTTTGTATGTTAACATAGACTTCTGTGGGGCATACAGAACAGAAATACTAAGAATAGGACATGCTCTATATGGTGGGTAATACGGCCATGTAAATAGATGGCCATATTGCCCATTGAAATGAATGGGGCCATATGCTACCCATGTATACGGCTATTTTCATACTTCAGAGGCTGCATTCACATGAACGTCTGAAAACGGACGTATATACGACCATATAAATGTGTAGCATATGGCACCATTCAATTCAATGGGCAATATGGCCATCTATTTACATGGATGTTACGGGAAGAAATCACATGTTTGTGTGTATTCAGCCTTATACTATCAACTATCCCTTTTGGACTCAATTCTGTACTATACTTGCTATTTTGTTGTGACCGGAATCTGTGACCTTGCTTTCTGTGTTATTTGTTTGTCATTCTTTTTTTGTGTCTGCACTGTGGCTTAGGGAGGAACCAATGCTCAGTTACTGCCCACCACTTTGGGTTGCGACCAGTAAGTAGGCAGGTGACAGTTTGGAGGGCTGAGTTTAGGGCTCACCATCCTGCCTGTATTTCCCTGTGCTCCAAGCCATCCTCCACCCCCTTATATTGGCTTTGTATAGGCGAATCCTCTTGTTGTGAAGAAACCCCCACAAATTCCAGCACTTTCAAGGCATAAAGAGCAAGCCCTGGCCACATACCCAGTTTACGAACCCAGAAATTGAACAGGGAGGACCCCTCGTTTATTACTAGGAGACGTGTCATCAGATTTCACGTGTCATTCATTCACCATAGAATGTAACCATAGTTACATTCATCTTAGAATGGCTGTTAACAGGTGACTCACAGTCTGCCTCCTGGTACAACAGGCCATATCCCTTTGTGGCACTGGTGGATGTTGTGGAGAAGTGAACATGTGGCCATGCTAGTCCTCCCTTCTGAGGCGATGCTGTTGCTCCTGCTGCTTTAGCATCTTCTATCTCCTTTTTCTTGGCCCTAAGCTGCCACTGAGCCCTCAGTGTCGGATGAGACTTCTGCCATTAGTGCCTCCACCAGGGTGAGCTTTCATTCTCTATTTTCTATTATGTGTAGAGGTGGATTCAAGGATGCTATGTTATGCTTATTGCTGGCATCCAGCAGGATGGACAGATGGTAATCTGTACTGTTGAATATGCATGAGGTGGCTTATGTCCACCGCGCTGCCAGAGGCAAGAACAACCTGTCCTAGCCTGGGAGTGTCTGCTCCTCCTTTGTGTCCCCCTTTGACAGGCTCAAGTGCTGGATCACCTTGCTGTGAGGTAAACTCCTCCTACTTCTCCTCTGAAACTGTCTTGCTGCTAAGCAATCCCTCCTGTGAGCCATGTGTAGCTTAGTCTGACACCTCTTCATTGTCTTCATGGGAAAAACATTTTTTGTTAAAAGTTTCTCTTTTTTTTTAAAAAATGTCTCTTTTTCTAAACAGTTGTTTGTCTTTTTATAAAATGGTTTCAGATGATTCAAAGGTGGGAATTTTTCTGCAATTGCCCCTTAACTATGTTGTGCTGGCATGGCGCTGACTGAATGAGGAAGTAGAAAAGGAGGAAGCAACAGGAGGAAAAGAATGATGTCCAGCAATCCTTAGTGATGGAAGTATATGCACCACAGCGATTCTTGCCTTTGACCCATTCAAAACTACATTAACCACAAAACTACATGTAATGTTTCTGCCCATGCTTACTTGTCCAGGTATTGGTTGTTATGTACACCTTGCAACTAATGACACTGCACAGCACACTGATTTTCTCTACAAACTGTTGCTAAATGGTGGGCATGGCCTAGCCAGCAAATTAGTGGCAGCTGGGAATGAGGTATTGTGGGACATTGACCACCTTAAGATTTTTAAAGCTGTCCAGAATAGTATCTTTTCCAAGGTCACCAAACTTGAAATCTTCCCAGCCAGGACCAGGGTTTGTAGGTGGGTTGGGCCAAACTTTAACATTTTCTACATTGTTTTGGGGATATAAAGCTAAATGCTTCCCTAAGATGGTCTGGACAGGCTTAGTGATGTTTGTGGTGGAGGTGGAGTCACATCTTTCCTTTGCAGGAAGACTGGTGGCTTTGTCACTCAGGAGGCGGTGGTAAAGGTTTAGACACATGAAGCCAAAGAGGGAGCCTCAGGTGTTTCCATGGTTTTTTTTTTTGTGCAGCTCATGTTTTGTTTGCCAGGGAGCAGATCTCACACATGGTGCTCAGATTGTTACTTGCTTCAGGGACTGATAGAACAGAGTGCCTCACCATTGCCCTTCTTGTCACATTGCAGAAAGCCACAGCAGTTGACAGTTGGCTTGCATCCTCATCATGGTAGATGTCCTGTGACAATCTACTGTCCACATCCTCATTCTCCAACACAGGTTGTTGGGCATATGGGCAGCCTATGTCTGCAGTCAATACAAGCAATTAGTGCCACTGACTCAATACTTCACATTTTCTCTGCTTTCCACAGGTAAATACTTTAATTTTGTGCAAACATTTTTTTCCATAAAACATTTTTATCTTGCGTTCAGCAAATACATGGTGAAAAACTTTAGGGTACTCATCTTAGTCCATACGTCCATAAATGTTAAAGTGCCACACCAGACACAATAGCAGGCTATTTCACCGAGGGCTCTGCGTACTGTGTGACGTTTCACCATGTATTTGCTGATCGCAAGATGAAAATGTTTTATGGAAAACATTTGTTGCACAAAATTAAAGTATTTACCTGTGGAAAGTAGACAAAATGTGAAGTATTGAGTCAGTTGTACTTGTAATGACTGTGGATTGCGAGATCGGGAGGTGACTCGCTGTTGTGCCCTGACATAAAGTTGGCCATACATGTGAAACACACACTGATATAGCTAACCCTATGTCTGCAACTCAGACAGGGGCAGGTGGATGACCCATGGAATCCCAGTCATCACAGAGCATTAGTGACTGTTCTGTGACTTGTTGCTGAGAAGGCGTTGGTGTTGTGAATGGGATGAGGTGAAGATTTGCGCACTCCCAAGGTGGAACAGGTTAAAGACAATCCGCTGGAACTCCAGGCACTCTTTGTAATGTAACCAATGCCTCGCCTGGCCTCTCCAATCTGAGAGTCCTACAAGAATACTCTGCAAACCCTGGCTCCTGTATGCATCAGAGGAAGTTGTAGCATTCATGCATGTAACACTTCCACTCTCTGCAGCACCAGCTCCAGTAGCACCACAGTCACACCCCTGTCCCTTACTACTCCCACTTTACTTTGGATTTGTGGGTGTTAAATCAAGAATCAAGACCTGGTTCCAATCCCAAAATTTCCTTATGTTCGGCTGAACTCTGAACCTGAATTTCAACAAACCAGCTCATCACTAATCCCAGTGTTCTTTCTCCATTTCAGGGCCCTTTCACACAAGTGTTTATTTTACTTCAGTGTTCTGCATGTGTTTGTAAGGAGTGGACATGTGTTTTGGTCTCAGACCCAGACTCATATTTGCATATACACATCAAGACATTGTCCCACTTAACACGATCATATCACCTGAACCGTGGCATTCTTTCAGTATCGTGTTTCAACCCTAATTTTTTCCAATATATTCTATCCACATACTCCTCATATTCTTCTAGTACTTGATATCCTATCATATGTGAAAATTTGAATACCTCTATTAATCCTATCAAATCTCTTTACTCACCACCTTTTTCTTACAAAAATGTAATTACGGTATATGCATAGCTGTCCAAACTCTAAATACAAACTATATTGGATGCTAGGGAATATAAATGAAAATTTGGTATTACTAATCATCCTTACTCACACTAATTCATTTATTTCTCAAAACTTTCCCTCCTAACCATACTGAGATGTTAGTAAGTACAAATAGGTTATACTCCCACAAAAACTATCTTCTCTGCTTATGTAATTCTCAATTTACTTTTTCCAGATTTTTTCCCCTACCAGAATAAAATTAGTTGCTATATGGTTTTCCACATTAATGTAATGAGGACTCTGGACTCAGGAAGGACAAGCAGAACAGTGAACACTAAATTGAGCCCCCCAAACTGTCACTTACCTGCTTGCCTCAGTGTATCCTATGTGATAGAGGACAATCACAAAGACAATCCCTCCCTAACTACAGTGTGTAGCCAGAAGACAATATAACCTAGCTGTAAGCCGGATATATACAGGCAGTCCCGGGGTTACGTACAAGATAGGGTCCGGAGGTTTGTTCTTAAGTTGAATTTGTATGTAAGTCGAAACTGTATATTTTATAATTGTAGATCCAGACAAAAAAATTTTTGTCCCCAGTGACAACTGGAGTTCAAACATTTTTTGCTGTAACTGGACCAAGGATTATCAATAAAACTTCATTACAGACACCTTACAACTGATTATTGCTGTCTGGGACTATAGTAAAACATTCAGAAAGCTTCACCAGAGGTCAGAAGGGCCTGTCTGTAACTATGGGTTGTCTGTAAGTGGGGTGTCCTTAAGTAGGGGACCGCCTGTATTTAAAACAGCAAGTCTCAGGCCCAGCTGACTGGAGCAGGGCTCTGTCCATCACCGTAAGTTAACTATTTCTGGTCCAGTGCAGAGCTGCAGCAAGATTTGGAATCATCAGGAATCATGCCCAGCACATGAATTGCATATACCCTTCACACCACAACTTACCACACTATGCACTCCACAAGCAGTATACAGGCATTTCCTGGGTTATGTACAAGATAGGTTCTTAACGTTTGTTCTTAAGTTGAATTTGTATGTAAGTTGGAACTGTTTATTTTATTGTAGCTCCAGACAAAATTTTCTTTTGGATTAGTGACAATTGGTTTTTCAAAAATGTTTGCTGAACAAGGGTTATCAATAAAACTTAATTACAGACACTTTACAGCTGATCATCGCAGCCTGGGACTAAATTAAAGGATCCAGAGAGCTTCACCAGAACTCATAGTGGGAATAGAGGTTCGTTTGTAACTAGGGGTCATCTATAAGTCGGGTGTGCTTAAGTCGGGGACTGCCTGTATTATATATACCTTTTACACCACAACTGACAACACTGGCCAACATTTATTAGTAGTGAGGCAAACTTCACTATGTGCAGAGTGTGTAAATATGACTAGGGGATTCAAATGTAAGAATTTTCTTTTAATTAATGGACAAATGAAAAGTACTGTACATTGTTCCAAGTACTACAACAGCCCCATTTCGACCCCTAGTAGCTGAAGCCTTCCTAAAGCTGATATATATAATTTGTACTTTCAGTAGTGCTCTAGTGCTCTAATTAATTTCTGTACATTCAAGCTAAGTTTTATACAGCACCAACAACACTTAATAAATTTATGTACAGCCCTAGCACTCAGCATACATCCTCCTCAATTAATATATAGCATGGCAGAGCCCCCTCATTTATTAATGTATAATATAACAGCACCTCTAATTACTATATAATACAGAACCTCCTTATTGATTAACATATAATACAGTATCCCCCTTTTTAATCAATTTATAATACAACAACCACTTTTCATTAGTAAATATAAGGGCAGCAGCATCCAAACAGTAATTAATACATAATACAGTAGCTCTGCTTAAAATTTTATTATGAGTAAAAAAAATATTTGAAACCATAACTTACCTTCAATGTGCTGGCTATCCCACAGCTTCTCTTTTCATTAGCTTCTAGAGGATAATGCTGCCACCTCAATGACATTTTATCACCCGCATCTTAGAAAGGTATATGTAAATCATCTGCAAATGAATAAAAAATTAAAACCACTTAGCCTGGCGCTGGAGCTGCTAACCTGCCTCTAGTATCTCTCCCTTATCTAGCTGAAAGTGAAAGATTTATGTAGGAAGGTAAGCTGCTAAGTTAGCACACTGAATTATAAGCAGGCATAAAGTTAGAATAGGGTTGAAAAAACCCTATCTCGGGGAGCAGAGGCAGAGGTTAAAGAGAAAACTTGAGAAAACAAAAATGCCAAACACAATGGGGCAGATTTACTTACCCGATCCAGCAGCGCGTTCTCTGCGGTGGATTCGGGTCCGGACGGGATTCACTAAGGTAGTTCCTCCGTCGTCCACCAGGTGGCGCTGCTGCGCTGAAGTTCCCCGAGGCCCGCTGGAATGCACTGAAGTTCACCGGCCTATTCCTAGTGAAGGTAAGCACGAGTCCCGCGACACTTTTTTAAAAAAAATGCGCTGGTTTTTCCGAGTCCGTCAGGTTTTCGTTCGGCCACACCCCCGATTTCCATCGTGTGCATGCCAGCGCCGATGCTCCACAATCCGATCTCGTGCGCCAAAATCCCGGGGCAATACAGGAAAAATCGGCGCAAATCGGAAATATTCGGGTAACACGTCGGGAAAACGTGAATCTGGCCCTTAGTAAATGACCCCCAATGTCTTCCATGCACTATTGGAAATTATTTGAAATGGCTAATTAAGCTCAAATCAGCTCTACTGATTTTCCCTCCAAAATTTCTATTTGTTTTTATCTGAAGGTGGTTCCAATCCTATCCTGTGCAATGATGCTTTCTGTGGCGGGTCATGTACTGTTGACAATGGGTGCCTCTGCTCTGATGCTATTTCATTGTGTGTACCAACTGCAACTGAATGCCCAATGGACGATAACTCATGTTGTGACAACCTTGTAAGCTGGTTTTGGGATAGTAACAAGAAATGCTGCTCAGGTAAGATAGATTTTTAAGCAACACTGTGGGCCCACTTCACTGACTGAACTACATGTGTGTGATGATGAAATGTGTACACCTTAGTGATGTAATAATAAAGAAAATCTAGGAGATATCATGTGGCAGTAAACATGTTAGATCCTGCTTTACTCTCTACTTCATGATAACGCATCTATCATCAACAGAGACATAATCTCTTACATCCAAAATAAAGACAAATATCCAGCATTTTTTTATGTCACAATATAGTATTAATAGAAAAAACTGCAAAAAACACAAAAAATAAGTAATAATAAATTAAAAGTGTAAAAAGGTAAAAAATTACAACATATAGGTATCACCACATCCCAAAATACCTAGTTCATAAAAATATAAATACGGTTCTTCCCAGCGGTTAATCCTGTAACGGAAAAATGCACCCAAATGTCATAATTGCCACCATTTTTTTGCCATTTTGCAACCCCCAAATCTTTTATGGGAATGGGTTTCAGGCACCTCAGAGACCTGAAAGAGGAAATTAAAATCTGCCCTACAAAAGCTAGAAAGTTCTCCTTCCCTTCTGTGCCCCACCATGTGCCCAAACAGTGGGTTACATCCTCATATGGGGTGTCCCCTTACTTGGAAGAAACTGCACAATATACTTGTAGATGCATTTTCTACTTTTATTCAGATTAAGTGTGCAAATTGTAGGGTTAAATGAACGTATTAATATCAAAATTAGAAAATTTCAAATAAAACCCTCATTTTGTTATAATTTCAGTAAAAAACTAAAATGGTTAACAAGTTTGATATGTGCTGTTTTGAATAATTTGATGGGTAATCTTATTAGAATGAGGTGATTTTCAACTTTTTTCAATTTTCAACTTTTCTTGAAAATTTGAGAAAACGCTGTTCAATTTGTTACCTTCCAAGCATTGTAATAAAACCAAATGACACTTCAAAAATTATGCCAACACAGAGATGAGATATGGTAAATAATAATTAGTAAATAATTTGGATAGTAAGACTATCAGTTTGAAAAACTGAACATTTTGAATTTTGAAAAATAGCCTTTTTTTTAAAATAAATTTATCATAAGGAGCTTGATCACTAAGGGGTTAAATTGAACACTACTAAATTCAAAGGACAAAATTGAAATCTGGCTTATATAATTTTAAAACATTTACAAAGATTCTTTGATTGAAGATTGTACCACTTCATCTAAGATGTGTTTCTTGGTCAGGAATGGTAAAACATTCAGTAATGTCACAGTGCAAATTGTATAATGTGATGTCACAAAAAAAAAACATATCTAATATGTAGCCCTACACTACTAGGTAATGGACACTACATTTGTGCTTCAATAAAACTGTCCTATAATCTGTAAATTAAATATTTTTTTTCCTTGCAGATGTACCTTTGTGTAATCCAGGTTGTTTTAGTGATGAGAATTGTGTGCATTTAAACGGTGTTCCAACTTGTGTTTGCAATGACACAATATATACAGAAATAAGTAAGTCTTTATGGTCTTTACAAGTCCATGGCTATAAAAATGGGCTATAACATTTTTAATGTCAAACAACACCTGTTGTCTACTTTTGTTGTCTAGATTTTGTTTAATGTTGATAGGGTTCCATCTTTGAATTCAGTATATTGTATGAGAGACCCTAAAAAAATAGTACAAAAAGAAATGGTAAGAAAAAATAAAGTTTAAATCACCCCCTCTCCCACATAGGAAATGAATAAACATAACATGATTAGATATTCTCACAACCCTGCGCTGCCTCTGTTGTTACTTGGCGACCTCACTTATTTGTTGTGCTGTTTGTGTTTTTACTTTTACGTAGGATGGGACTGTGTCCTAGTTGCCCCAAATCACCTAGGATATGCAGAGGCACACCGACAGAACCTTTGAGCAGCTGGAGTGTAGGGCTCACTTTATTGTTTGTCCTCCATGAATCCAGTTGTGGAACAGCCACTTCACAAAAAAACAAGAGTTATAGACCCACTCGGGAGACCTCAAAAGTTGGTATCAGTGAGAAAAGGGTCTACACCCAGCAGTGGCCTCGGCAGGATTCATGAAGGACCTGGTAGTCTGACCCTCCAACACACGTGGCCTTGCAGGGAAGAATTTGTTATATTTATAGCCCTTCTCTGCTTCTGCAATTATGCAGGTAAAGAAAAGGGCTGCCCAGGACCAGGAAAAAAGTTTCTGCTACTTTTCAGGAAATAACTTAAGTCTGTCCATCTATTTACCAGAACTTAAATGTTTCTCTTCTGTTCTTGGGCAATAACTACTTATAATATGTATGTCCTGTCTACAGAGACTTCAGATTTGCAACCTGCAGTGAATTGTGATGGTGGTGTAATGATAGCTTCTCTCAGTCAGTGCCAACTTAAGCAACTTGGGTACAACTACAGCACCTTTCACATTCTTGATGACTCTTATCTGTGCACATTTACATATCCAGAAGAAATCAACAATATTCGAGTAGAAAGTATTCAAGTAAAAGCTGCCATAGGATGGTGTGGAAACACTATTTATCAGGTTTGCATATTAGCTTTCCCTTTTTATATCCTTTAAAAAATCATTTAAATAATGCTGTGGCTTGTGGGGCACTATGTACTATTGATCTATTATTAGAAAAGCAGGTTGTCAAGTTGATAAAAATGCTTTCCTATGCTTCTCCCTTAGTCCTCTTCATTAATAACTAAGGATAACCACAAAGGGGGAATGTTGTTGTACCCGAAAACTGGTGTACAAATTGTGCATTATTTAATTCAGAACATTTTATAACCTTTATGCAAGAAAAAAAAATAAATTAAAAAAAATAAACTGGGTGGTATTCAGGGCAGATCTGCAATATTTTGTCCCAGTGACTAGTGTAGATTTTAATTGAGCAATGTTTAAAGGACATCTACCACCAGATTTACTGGTGTTAAATTGTCACCTATGTCATGGTCGTTACCTTATGGTTAACTTGCACTGATTTTCTTATGTTCTTGAAAATATGCTAATAAGCCAGAGGCGTCCAAGCCTAAGTCAGCCGATGGCCTCCTGGCTCCATCCGCTTATAAATTATGTATGCCCCCTTCATAAAAATTCATCCTTTGAACGTCCGGCAAGTGCTGCAGACAGCCGATGATGTCAACCGGCTGTCTACAAATCTCGTACATGTGCGGTACCTCTACTTCTTGAGACTGCAAGATTTGCAAACATAAGATTTACCGGTGGTAGATGTCCTTTAAGAAAGACGGAGACACTTGCCTCCAGTGGATATATTAAGACTGGAGTAAATATAGGCAGTCCCCTATTCAAGAACACCCGACTTACAGACTTACAGACTTACAATCCTTGATACAATTACAGCAAAAAATGTTGAAACTACAATTGTCACTGGGGAAAATTTTTTTTGTCTGGATCTACAATTTTAAAATATATAGTTTGAATTATACAAATTCAACTTAAGAACAAACCTATGGAACCTATCTTGTACGTAACCCAGGGACTACCTGTACATCAAACTTCATAAATTCTCTTCAATGTATGCATAGTGTTTAGCTTCCTCTCCTGCCCTCACATGACAGATAAGTACCAGGAAGCAAGGGAAAAGAGTGTGCAGTCGTTAAGCTGTAGCTATCTATAAATGATTGTTACAGCGCTTTATCAACACTTCTTGTAATAATTAAGAAAGCATTTGAGAGTTGAACGGCCCTACCACCACGTGTAGAGTGCCTGCTCCCAGCCCAACAACTCCATACCCCAGCTCCCTCACTGGCCTGCTGCTCTCTATGCTCATGGTCTTTGTGACAGCAGACAGCGTGTCACAACACATCCGCCGTTGCCGGGTTAAAGACACGGAGAGGGAAAGAGAGAGAGGAACCAGGTAAGTATGTTTTATTTTATCTTTTTGTCTGGCTACTGGAGGCAAGCACTGTGGCTAATGGGGAGGAATCACTACTGGTAGCTGGGGATTCACTGTGACTATGATAATGATTCGTAACAGTAACAAAATTACAGTTCTGCAGACTTTCCCCTGATATCAATGATCTCTCAAATAGCTGTTGATAGGCACATTCTGTCTTCACTGAGGAGCTGACTATGGAGGGAGACACAGACCCCTCTTTCTCTCTCCTTTCTCTTCTCCCTGCTCTGCGCTGTTTACCTCATCGCTCAGTGCACCAGCAGTCATGTGCTGACAGAAGCCCTAACTAATGTAATCACCAAACAACTACACTTATCTCTCCCTCACTTGTATATAAACAAATAATCCACATAGACACAAGCTGCAGATTGATCACAATCCCTCCACAGCAGGAAATGGCAGTAAAGACTCTCCAAGTGTTCAAGCTGTCCCATCATGTGCTGTGCTGAAGTGTTAGATAGATAGATAGATTGATGACTAGATATGAGCTAGATAGATATTAGATAGATAGGATATAGATAGACAGATATGAGCTAGATAGATAGACAGATAGATACATAGATAGATAGGATAGATATGATATCATATGATATGAGATGGTTTCATTGGTCATCAGCAGAGTATTTTTGAGAGCTGGAAACCCTGGTTGCTCTGGGCCAAAAAGTTACTAAAAGAGGCAAAATACTTTGAGGAATGATTCCCATGAACACCTGGAGCAGAATTATGTTTTTTAGTTGTTGTTTTTTTTTGCTGACGGTTACATTTTAAGGCAACTCATCTCAAGAACAAGTATCTCACTGCTTTGTTTGAATAGATGGCAATGCAATTTTGTCTCTCTCCTTTAATTTGTATGAAAGCAAGGTAGTACACTTAAAAGGAATTTCATTTTAGCTGGTGAAAAGTTCCGATAGCCTATACTATGCTGATTTTTAAAATGCCTTTGTAAGCATTCGGTATCATTTCAATAGTTTTTATAATAGTTTAGTTTACATTACCTGGCTCCTTGCCAGCAGTATATGGTGAGTGCCATAAGGTGGCAGCCATAGCCTGTACTCTTTCGAGCATTCTTTCTCTTTTTTTTTCATTTTCTTTTACTATAAACTAAGCAGAATTTATCTGGAAATGAACCTGACTCTTGTAAATGCATAAATGGATCATGTAATCTACTGCAAAGTGCTATTGGGTATGATCAAAAGTTGTGTGAGGCAAAGGAAAATATTTATCTTGCTCACATCGGCTGCTACCTAGATCCTGAAAAAGGATAGTGTTGAGTGGATCTAATCATGGACCCAAACTTCAGTCAGAATGACCTCTTTGGGAGTGATAATCCTCCCAAAAATGGCGATGCACAATGGCTTTGCCAGTGGCATTTAAATATATAACACTCGTGATTTGTGTCGACACCAATCGTCATTGTAACTGGAGGGGAACCGAGTTCATCTCAGTGTTCATTGCCAAACTGGGTTTAGTCGAGTGTAGGTTCAAACACTCACTTTCTCGGGTACTCTCATCACTAAAATAGGAAATGAGAATGCAAGTTTTATCTGTATTCTAGCTAAATGAACATATAAATGTCACTGCAAAAAAGGTGAATTCAATTCAATTGCTAAATTATTATTTTCTTACACAGAATGCTTCCAACAAAATCTATTTCATTAATACCCTACATATCAATGCAAATTCTGGACCACTCATTGCCAAAAATCCACTTCTATACAATTTTACATGTGAATACAATCTGACTATGCAGACCAGCCTGAATTTCTCTCTAAACCCTATTTTCAGGTGAGATTATTATATGTGGAACACTCAAGTAGAGTTTGTACATGAACTTCCTCCAAGTACGTTTGGTCATACAATTGATATTGTCAGATCCCACCATAAATAATCATATTTCCTGATATATCAATATCTGTGGACAATACCCAATTCTCTTTACAGGAGCATTAACCTGTAATATAATATTTCATTTTTTGTCAAGCAGTATTTAACCTCTTTTTCTAGAGTTAAATGTTAATTGTATGGAAGAGATAAAGTTTTAGTAAAGGGTATACAGTATATTATACACAAAATATTTAAAAAATTACCTTATTTTATTTTTACAGCACAATTGTTCTACCCACACAAGTTGAAAGTGAATCATACACAATCACTCTGGCTGCTTATTCAGATGCAACATTCACTGTCCCAATCCAAGTTAATGAAGAAGTAAAAGTTGGATCAAGTGTTTTTTTGGGATTGTTTTCTGGTAATATGAATGCAAAGTTGTTCACTTTAAGAGCAGAGAAGTGCTTGGCAACTCCTACAAATAACCCAGATGACCCTACGAATGTTGTGTTTGTAAGCGGAGGGTAAGTGAAATTATTTGTGTTTATCATTGGTAGATTGTATTCCCTTATTATGGCACAAGTTAAGAAATAAAACTGAGTGAAATAGAAGGATGCAGAACGGGGCTGCAACATGACAGGACGCTGATCTTAGCATTAAGAGGGCCCTGAACATTACTTTTTTAAGACCCCCAAAATAGAAAAGCGGACCCTGGCCAAAAATGTATGCATAAAACACATTTTTACATAACATCTAGAGAACATAATCTTGGCTATTACTAGTCTAAAATTAAAGGTACATGATTTGCTTTATTTAAAGAGTAACCGTCATTGTTAAAAAATGAATATGTTGTAGGGCATGCAACTTAAAACCATTCTGCAATTGGATTAGTTACCCAAATCTTGCTCCTTGCACTTCTATAAAGTAGCATTCCATCTGCTATCAGCCTCTTATCCCTCAGATGGCCATTGCTATGCCCTCCCCATACTCACTGTCCTGAAGATGGATTGAACGTTCACATGTCATCCCGCCCCCTCTCCTCTCTGACAGAAAGATAGATAGATAGATGACAGAGATAATGTGTACACAGTAGTTAATCGCTGGCAGTTGTATTGAAGTATATTGTATGATCATTCAGACATCCAAGGTCTGGACAATAACCCTGGAGAGCCTAATAATGGTTACACATATTTTTACATGTTTTAATAATATTTGTACTGCTAATTAAATAAAAAGGCTCATATACAATGTTGTATATGCACCAGCACCATTACTAAATATTACTACAGTACAAATTTTGTAAGTAGAAAAAAAAAAGCCAAACCTGATCCCTGATATTGGGCAGTTGAAATGAATAGGCTCAACTAGGCATGCATGAAAATAAAACAGATCTTCTATTGAAAAAGTACACTTACCTTAAATGGGAGGATCATTGTAGAGGCACTATATATTATAGGACTTAGATGGTCATTAATATGCACTAGCTTTCACCACTGAGTTGCCAAGACTCAGTGATTACCAAGTTAGTACTACAGTCTCCTTTCCTTTTCAAAGGAACAATTATACATAAACAGGTACATTCATAGTAATAAATGTAATATAATCCTTTGGTGGTCCCCCTAAGTGGATTTCAGGAAGGCCCCCTTTTTACAAGAGCCTTTTGATTTAAAAGTAATCATTTTGTTTAATTGAAATGACTTTATCTTCCTACTGTCAATAGAGTTTATATTACACGTTTATATTTACAGGTGAATTGTTAGACGAATATGGCAACCCCATTTTTTTTCTCAAAAGGTTAGATTTTTTTAAAAAGTATTAAAACATAACCAAAACATTTTTTTTTTCATTTTTTTCAAAGAAGTAAGAAAATGTGTCAATGGGAAACTTGTAATAATAATTTAAAACATAATAAAAACTATACATACATTTTGTAAATGTGATCAAATTAACCCTAACAATAAATGGGATGTGTATGTTGGACACGAAGTGAAAGCCATAAAAATGGAATGATTGGGGCCCTTAGTATTGCATCTGAAATTTTCCGGCTTCTCAATACATTATGTGGATGTTTTATCATGGCTTGTACGCCTGAATCCTGGCTGTTTGCCAGGAATTGCAGCTAATTAACTCTCTACTAAACGTGAGTGGAGAGGGGGACTATGTTGCCCACACCAGCGCACCAGCTATAGTCTACGTCAGTTCCAGGTGCAGGCCATAGTGGATTTCGATGGCAGACGGGACCAGAGCCAACAGATATATTTGATGCTGTCCGAGGGGCGGGGCTAACATCTAGCGCTGGCACAAATCTTGATAAATCTGCCCCTAATTGAGGTCATTTATTTATGAATTATTTAATGTGATCTGCATTAACAGCTATTCCACATATGATGATACCGTGACTACAATATTAGAGAATGGAAATTCTACTGAAGTTAGAATCCAAACTAGCACATTTCTATTCCAAGAATATTCTGAAGTGTATTTTTTTTGTGATGTGAGGCTATGCAACAAAACAAGTGAAGGTGAAGAGGTAAGTAACTTGAATACTAATTTTAATGCAACCTTTCATGACAGCTGTAAAGCCTGAAAGGGTTTAAATCTTGGAATACTTGGGTTCATAAGTCCAGTGGGTAGAGTATGACCATAGTGTACATATTTAAATATATAGTTCCTGAGAAGGACCAACAAATGTACTCATAAGCCTCACAAACCAAGACCTGCCTGGGGATTACAGACAAACTTTTATTATTATATGGCCATAACAAATAAATACAGTTAATATACAGGACTGGGGTGTTCCTTTAAGGTTATGCAAATAGAAGAAGAAGTATCAGGTGTAGCTAAAAATCCAAATGATCAAATTATTATTCATCAGTTAGATTGAAAGCAGATTTTTTTTTAGCCTCAAATCCTTTGCCTTATGGGATTGGTCCTATTTTAGACCAGTTATTAACACTTGTCACACACTGAGAAATATTAAGTGCACACCACTGCGTGTTTCACCACGGCCGAAAACCAGGTGAAGCACATGCCTGAGTGGAGAAGGGGGGTGGGGGTGGGGTGTTGCTCTTAACCCACCCCTCTCAATAGGAAATCGGATCACCCAGCACTGGATAGCGGCCCCTTAGCTCAATCCATTGTGGTGAGACATGAAATGCTTGTGACACTATGGCAGATATCAACTGATTGCAGTTTATGTGATAAGAACATCTTAAATCATGAAAACTTAAACTGAAAGATCCTGATATATCTCTATGGCAGATTTCTATGCACATAAGCCGAATGTCAGTTCTGTTACACGTATTAGTGATTGGAACTTGAATGTTAAAGGGGACCTGTCACAGCAATTTAGGAAACTAAACTACCCACAGGTCCTTATTAATTTATATTAGTGTCCCAAATCTTTGTTTAGCTAGTCCCTCTGTGCCCACTATTATAAAAAAATAAACATTTAAACTTATCTATCGGACCAATCTCTGTTGCTCGCCCCCGTGCAGTAATTCAATTAACCCAGAGCAGTACACCTTGGCTTAATTGCACAAGCACTTACAGCACATGCCCAATAAAGCTGGGGTGTAGTATGCAAGCTTCACTGTTGACTGCGCAGTCCAAGATAAATATAAAAGTATTTTTTTAATAGCAGTCACAGAAGTACTACCTAAAGCTCAATTTGAGACACAAAACCACCCACTTAAAGGAATCTCCCTTACAGGTGTCCTTAAAAGGGGTTTGCCGATGAAAGTTATCAAATTGTAATGCTTATTCTGGGGATATGACCGTCTGGTACAAAAATCCATAATGCTATAAATAAATTAATATTGCATAAATTAATATCAAAACGCAATGTCATTAGTCTCAAAATGGAGCTTCAATAGTTTGATTTTATGATTAACAAAATGTTATGGGCTTTCTAAAGAAGGCGGAGTTATCACCAAGATGTTTGCCACTGGTCCCATGATCCTTTAGTTATCAGTAACCCCTTCTCAGTTACCATAGTGATAATGTGTGTAACTGCCTCAGATGACATCTCACCCCAACACTGGCCATACTGGATGCACTGCAACCAACTGACTACAGCCAAAAAGTGGTTATTACATGACCTGTCCAAGCAGGTGCAGGACATGTGACCACCGGCCATCTTCTGTCCTGCTGTGTCTGCTCCGCGCAGAGAAAATTAACAGACTGATTAATTGGCCAGCTAGCAGTTACCTCATCCCTCTGGTTGTCTTTGCTTGGTTGGTTGCTATGCAAATCCATAGCTAGGATGTCGTTGGGAAGGGTGACTAGCACATGCACGCTCCACATGCATGCTAGCAGGAGAATATGAGTCCTGGCACATGTGAAAAGCTACAGGACTTCAGGTCATCCAATTACATACCTGGAATGGTATGTAGCAGAGCTGTTTGACTTTTGAAAGTTTAAATATAGTACAAATGTGTATATATGAAAGTTTGAATGCACAAATAAAAGTTCAGGCTCCCCATCAATTCTAATGAATAGTTCTCAGATCAGTGTATGTACAGTGAAACCTATTTGAGCAGATCTCTTTGCAAAGGAAAGTGGTGGTGTGTAGATAGGAGGCAACTTGCTTAGAGTATAATGGCAAAAGAATAATAAAAATCAGTGTTAAAAGGGGTAGCCTTCTGGAGAGGTTACAGTGTGTGTGTGTGTGTGTGTGTATTTATATAAACTTTATACACTCAAGCCTAAACCAAGCTTTCTAGCACAAAAATGTGCAGAAAAAAATCTAACTTGGCTCTAAAAATATCAAAGTCTATAAAAAAATTGGACTCAAGTGACACAAGCGGGGAGCATGGGCTGGCTAGCTATATACTGGGGGTATGCGTTGGCTGGCTATAAAGTCAATAGAATTTCCTAGTTTTTTGTCATAAAATTAGGTACCTCGGCTATGCATGGGTCGGCTCATACTCGTGTGTATATATACGGTATATAAATATATATATATATGTGTGTGTGTGTACACATACTGTGCTGCCATGTATTCATCTTCTTATTCCTATGTAGGTGTTTTATGGTGTAGTTGGACATGTTTTAATATATTATTTCTTTGTGATGTAGTAGATTACTGCAGAGGTCCAGTGCTCTTTCTTTCCTGCCTTGCTCTGCACTAAATCTCTGTGCAAGCAACAACACTGATTCTGTGTCCTGATTGGCTGAGCTCTTTGTGCACGTTCATGAGAATGCCATCAATGCTTTGGCGTCATTGCCATAGCTGATGTCACAACCAGGAAGTCCACTTCAGGAAAAGCTAAGAGGGTTTTACAGATAGCCTCATATATCTATTATCCCTATATCTCAGGCTAGGAAGTAGCCAGAAGCATGATACAGGCATTGTTGGAATTGTTGCCAAAAGCTCTCTTCAGATGTGCTAAAACTATTTTGTAAAGTAACTTTACAGTTACGCTTTAATAAATTAGCAAAAATATCTACATCATGTCAAAATGGTATATTTTAATATATATTAATATACTAAAAATAATATAACTAACATAACGTAAAATAACTTTTTACCAAGATTTTGTAACCAATTGGCTGAAATGAAAAAAAAAGTTAAAAATTTCCGTACCCACTGTACTTATGGAAGGTATAGCTGTGGATGTCCTCACTGGTCACTAAATTTCCAGTGTCTAAGGCCTAGATCTATTAAACTGGCTGTGCCAATTTTCTGTCTGACTTTGTACATTGGCTAACTACATGCACATGTATTTAAGAAGTGTTTGCGCTAGTCTTGTGTCATGGCTGCACTCTGTCAACAAGACAGAAAAAATATGCCCCAAAAGGGGCATTTATTGCTTAGTCAGAGTTTGTGACACATTTAATACAGGGATTCAACAGAATTGTGTCGCACGCTGTATCTTAATAGTGCACCAAAAATAAATCATGCACATTTCCTGAACAGTGCAGTGTGCACCAGATTATCGAAGACAGTGTACCAGTATCCAATAATTTGGCACACCCTGCACGCTCAAAAGGCAAACTAATACTTTTGAGAAATCCGGCCCTAGGTATGATTGTATGTGCATCAATCAGCATAAATCCAATCAATGAGAACTTTGGGAGCAGGGCTGGCAAGATAAAAAGCAAAATAGCTGCTGGGGAGTTATCTAGCGGGAGATTGGAAACTTTAACTAGGTTCACCCATTTTTTGAATGTCTGAACAATCAAGCAACCCCACCAAATGTCGGTCACGGTGCCTCCAGAGCCTCAACACCACAAATAAGTGTCTGCTGTGAAAAGGATGCAGCCTTGATTGCATGTACCAGCGGGTTAAAATTTAGAAATTGGTTTTTTGGTTGAAAGTGACAGTCCTCAGCTTCAAGAGTCAAATATATTTTTCTTTCCCACTAATTCTTGCCCAATTTTAAGGCAAAATAGCATAGAGAGTGGATATAGTTTGCGTGGGAGAGTTTGAAAGCAGACAGTTCACCAAATGGGAGTAGTTCCCTCTGCAGATTAAGTCTTTGCTTGTGGCATGTATAGAAATAAGTGAGTTGATTTTACTCTCATTCAGAGCTTCTAGTGGGCCCAATTGATTGGAACGCAGTAGCATACAGTTTAAAGTTAGAGGCCTCAAGGAGAGAATGGAAGAACCCTCAGGGGGTTCAGAAATACTTTACAGCACACCAGAGCGAAGTCCAGATTGTCGGTGATGGGAGTGAGGGGACTGTTGCGTTTAAACAGTGACATATTGTTTGAGAGTTGCCTTCAAGATTTTAAAACTTAGCCTGCAGTGAACAGAAGCGTTTCTACATGGTAGTCTAGTTGAAAATATGTGGGGTACCAAGAAAGGAGATAAGTGGACACTGGGTAAGATTTGTCTTTAGACCCGCCCGGAGTTTCCCATCCACTGTTATGGAACCAGCCTGTGATTCTAGCCAGAAATGTGGCTTTTAAAAAGCCCTTGAGGTCCAAAAGGCCAAGTCCACCCTGGGCTTTTTTTCTACTCAAAGTGGATCTGGCTATTATAAGGAAGGGAAGGAGATGAAGGCTACATGAATATGTTATGCAAGCAATGTACCTGGAAAAAAAACAATTGGGGCAAAGCCAAGGTAATGGTCTGAAAAAGGTATAAAAGGCGAGACAGGACAGTCATCTTGATACAGCCAGCTCGCCCCAACCAAGATCTCCTACATGTCCTGGTTGACAAGTCATTTTTCACAGAGGACGGGACGGGAGCATTATTCAGAGCGTATGTGTCTAAATAATCAGAAATATTGTTGACAAGGTAAGTTAATGACTTTTCCTGCTAAGTAAATGGGAAGTAGACTCTAAGGGATTATCACAAAGAAGATAAAGTGGTTAGCGGCTCACCTTCGTGCTTCTGGAATGCGTCCGGACCAAGACGACTGCATATATACCAAATAGAGAAAAGTTCACTCCGACACCGAGGGATGTGCAATTTCAATTCTTTTATTAATTCCAAAATTCCAACGTCATATAATAAAAACATCCATGTAGCAACACTTTACTTAGGCACCGGATGACGTAAACCACGTATATCCGGTGTCCTCCCAAATTAACCCCAAAAGACATTTTAAAATACACCAATCTTAAAACAGAAAAAGAAGAAAATACTCCCATAGCTATTCATTATATATATACATGTATACAGAAAGGAGGTTTCATACATCACAAAGGACTCTGTTATTACATGATACTTACTGAGGAGACCAAATGTACCAAATGAAAATACAAATTAACTGCTATATCACCATTGAGTCATTAAAAATTTGTGGAGTGCAGAAACATTTATTCCGTATCATTGTCACTTCCCGCTGGAAACATTATGTCCAATGCGCATGCGCACTTACAATGTGGCGGGGACTGCAGGTCACAGCAAGTCTCACTCTTGCTGGGCTTACTCCATCGACGGGCTTACTTGTCGATAGAGAAAACCCCCCCAGAAGGACTCAAACATGGGACAACCCTCTCTTCGAAGTGAGTATATGAGCTAATGTAATTTGTCCTCAGCATGATGCATCCCAATATGTATATATAATGCATAGTACCTTGTAAATTTGTTTTTGTTTTCTATATAGTGCTATATGAAATATAAATGGTGCACCTGCAATGATATGAAATATCAAACATGTATACACCCTCCATTTAGTTATCTATTTGGGATACCAGAGGGTTGGGCAGAATAACCTTAGAGGGTAAAGGGTATGATAATATTGGTAGGACATCATGCCTTGCAGAGCTTAGTAAGGAATTGGAGTGGTTAGATGTATGGAGAGAGAAATACAGAAACAGGAGAGTTTATTCTTGTATGAGTAGTTCACATAAAATACTATCAAGAATTGACTTATGTTTCTCCATTTTGGCTATGTTGCCCAGAGCTTTGAAAATGACCTATGAACCGATAGTTTTGTCTGATCATGCATCCAGTAGTGGTAACCATAGAGGTCACAGAATAGGTAAAAAAGACCATTTAGGCTTAATCCACACTGGTTAGTTATTCTGGAGCCAATGCTGAATCCTTTTGGTCGGTGAAACTGCAAAATTTAGGCATTTCCAACAGGAAGATTATCTTAAGGGAAAACTAGCAGCTACTGAGCGTAGCTTAAGTAAGAATCCAACTGAGGAATCATAGATACAAGTAGTGGATGCACCAAAAAGGTACAGCGAGTTCCTGGATACTAAAAACCAACATAAGACTTTTTTACGGGGAATCGTTCATTTGTAGAGGGAGGTAGGCCGTGGAAAAATCTCGCTAATAAGATACAAAATACGCAAAAGAATAGCTATATTTCAGCAAGGGTGGACAGGTTAAAAAGGAGCAAGCACAGAGATTGAACAACAGTTTGCTAGTTTTTATCGATCAAAGGATCCGAGTCAGATTTGCAGGCATATCTCTCAAAAATCTTCTTCCCTAAATTAAAGGTAGACCAGAGCACAGAAAGGTAGACCTGTGCTATTATGTGCTAAGGATACCTCTTCTGGTCCGGACGGCTTGCCATAGGAAAAATCAAATACTTCCCCTATTGTTTGAAACGTCCAATGAAATCTTTGCATTAGGTAGGGGCTCTGACTCCCTGACGGAGGCTAATATTATTCTTATTTTAAAGAAGGACAAGGGCCTATGGATATGAGCTTTTATAAACCCATATCTCTTCTAAATACGGATATAAAAATACTCGCTAAACTGTTTGCTAACCGGCTACAAAAAGTAGTATTGGACATAATACATGTAGACCAAAACAATTTTTTGCCGGGAAGGAAAGGAAGTGATTGTATGCAATGATTATTTGCAGCAATGGAGGTGGGGGAGAGGGAGCTCCACTCCATCCTGTCATTAGGCACTATTAAGGCATTTGACAGGGTGGAGTAGAGTTTTCTTTGGGACACCCTGACGGGTTTTGGTTTTGGACCTCAGTTTAAACATTGGGTACAATGTTTATACAGTGCCCCTAAGGCTACGGTTATAGTGAACGGTCGTGCCTCTGTTCAATTTGATCTTTTTAGGGGTACAAGACAGGGCTGTCCGCTCCATTCTCCATTGCTCTTAGCACTGTTTATTGAGCCTCTGGTGATATTGATACGAGAAGATCCAAGAATCAAAGGTAGTGGATGTGGAGGATTTGGAGGTAAACTTTGTCTTTATGCAGATGATATGATTCTTTATTTATGGGAAACGCCGAGGTCGGTGCAGGGAGTGATGGAGACAGTGGAGGGATTTGGTTACTAGTCGGGATGGAACATCAATTGGAGAAAATCTCAGTTACTGCCCTTAGAACTGGAGGCCATACAGGATCTGGATGGGGTTAACGTAGATATACACTTTATTCACTTTATTTGTAAAACTCAATTTAAATATCTAGGGATTTGGGTATCTGCAAGAACTGAGGACTATATTAAGCTAAATTTGATCCCGTCAATTAATTTGATAAGACACAAGGCGAGGAGTTGGTGTAAGCTGCGTTGACAGGATTGGATTGGTGAAAATGGTGCTGCTACCACAATTATTGTTTGTTATGTCAGACAGCCCAATGTGGATCCCTGATTATTTCTATAAACTAATAGAGGCAATAATGAACAATCTTATTTGGGTTTGCAGAAAAGTAAGGATGAAAATCTCACATATGTACAAGAAAGTTGGAAAAGGAGGGCTGGGGCTACCTTTTTTTTCTGGTTATTTTATTAGTTCACAAGTAAGTAGATTGATAATGTGGAGGCGTAACAAAGTATACCCAAAGTATACCCATTAGTAGGGTACACTAAGATGAACACAATTTTTGAATGTTTGGAAGGTTTTTTTGGAAAATCAAAATCATTAAGATTATGGTAATGTGTAAGGTTCATCCCATGTCATGGTGTAAGATGAAACAATTTCCCGTATTCTTCGGACTATAAGGCGCACAAAAAATCCTTGGATTTTCTCAGAAATAAAAGGTGCGCCTTATACTCCAGTGCGCCTTATATATGAACCGTATTTACAAACAACAGCTACCTTGAACTGTGCACAGGTCTGCCACCTGCTGGTCATTCATACTTATAATCAGGTGCGCCTTATAATCCGGTGCGCCTCATATATGAACCTAGATGTTTTAGCAGGCATTTATTTATGGTGTCGCCTTATAATCCGGTGCGCCTCATAGTCGGAAAAATACGGGGGGGTTGTTTGACACTCAACTTTGGGGGAATTACCATATTCCAGAGCTTCTGTCTATCCCTTACTCCTCCTTCTGGCTTGATTGGGGTGTCGGGTATGTGTCACAAGTTCTGGAGGAGGGTCAAATATTAGCTTTTGCTTTGATGAAAAGTAGGTATGGATTAAGGGCTAGAAATTTCCTTAGATATTTGTAACTATCCCATGCAATAGAAATAAGTAAAAAGGGGAATAATTTTTCGATTAATACACATTAATGTATTGAGTTTTTGCACAGCTGCACAAACAGAAGTAATAGCGAAAGTATATAGGTTTTTGTTGAATGGTCACGTGGTCAATTGGAAACATGGGTCACGTACAAAGTGGGAAAGGGAGGTGGGAAAAATTTCGGAACATAATTGGTCACTGATATATAAAAATATAAAAAATTGTTCCTTCAATTGGAGCCATAGAATTATTCAGGACAATATTATCTTTAGACTTTATTACACACTGATAGATGTACTAAGAATCGGGTTTTGAGGTAACATAGGTTGTATAAAATATGGAGCAGTGATGGCTGACTTCCTTCATATGATTTGGGAATGCCCTAAGATAGCTGTTTTTTGGGAAAGTGTATACGAAGATGCCTCAAGGGCATTGAGGCAAAGACCCTCTGTTTTTCTATCAATCTTCAGTTTGGCGGAGGACCAACTTTTGGATTCGAAATGCATCCTTTTGCTTGTCAAGATTATGCATTTAGCCTGCGTATGCATTGCTTGAAAATGGGGATATAGGAACCTGCCTTCGATAAAGGAATGACAAAACATGGTGAGAAGCGTGAGAAGATTCGAAACGTGTTTCTATATCATAAATCTATTTGGGTACTGTTTAATATGACGCAACTACTTTACAGACATAAATATGTCTATTCCCTGTTAAGGCATGAGATTTTAGTTCCAGATATCCCGTAGGCACTTGAGAGAACACAAAAGAAGAAGAAAAAGAGAGAGAAGAAAGGGGGGGGGAAAAGGAGAAGAAGAAGAAAAATAAAAAAGGAAAAAAAGAATCAAGAATAAGAACCAATTATACATGAAGCTTTAGCTTTTATAAGAATATATCATTGTTTGATGCATATAGTATCCACTTTTCTCATTTGCTATCAAAGTCGGTTGTTATTAAGGTGGCTTTCTCATTCAAAATGTTCTCATATTGGTAAATTTGCTTAAAGTTCTTCATGATTGATTTTAAATCTGGATACTTTGACTTTTTCCAGTATAATGTTATAGCTTTTCTTGCTTCTGCTAGCATTCTAGCTACAGGGCATCTAAATTCTGGCGGGATTATCTCCATATTTAAGTTCAGAAGAGCAAGTTCCGGACTTAGCTTAATTACTGAGCTCCAGATCTGGTTGATCAGATTCTGGATTTCCCCCCAGAAGATTTTGATACTGCTACAATTCCACCAAATATGTAATAAATTCTCTTTACAACGCCAACAGCTATCACTTTCTAACTATATGGAGATATATAGCATCTTATAGCGCATGTAGCTTACGAAGAGTCTCAATGTGGTTTGTACAATAATATATTTTATATGGTTGTGACACGGCTAGTTGCCACTGGCTTATTGAGAATGAGTTCCCACTTTATCATATAGCCCATTTTTTTTGGCACCCAGAACTTTGCAGATCTTTATAAACCATAGAGATTCCTCCCTTCAATATATCCGTCCCATATAGGAATTTATTAAATTTGGAGCATTCCGATGAGTTTTGACTTGTCCTTTTCAATAGATTGTTTGTGATGACCCAGCTCTTTAGACCTAGATATTGCAAAAACAGTCTATTAAATAACAGCTCATCTTTACATAATGTGGAAAAAGGGATCAACGCCCCATTGACAATTAAATTCTCTAATCGGGTGAACGATCTTGGTGAATCGAGCCAGAGTGCATGATCGTCGGAACAATGCACTTTGGATGAACTCCTCGGCCGGGTAAGTAAATGTGGCTTAATGTTTCCACATCTTGCCTCTCTTCAAAACTTGTGCAGCTTAGACTGTTGTAACATCATAGCTAAAATATGTTAGTTGATAATATGTAACCTAAGATTGAAAAAAAACTTTGAAGTTATAACACAAACGTGAGAACATACAGTAAATGTCATGTAATCTATTTTGTTTCTACAAATTGTGGAAGTTAAACTGGAAGAACAGATTATTGAGACTATGATGCTTGACCAGAAATATTTAGCAAAATTCATTTTATTACTTCCACATAAATGAATATGGACTAATAATTTCCTTTCTGCTTACAGTGTGACATTAGCCATATGGTTATAGCTGATTCATCACAAGTGGGAATACAACTGACTTTACAAGGTAAATTCTAAAACTTTTATGGATAGTTGTCTAAACCTCACATGGAGATGTTGACAGGGTAGCTATGTGGGCTTCTTTGTGTTATAACACAGCAGACACAGTACGATAGTCAGTTAACGTAATAAACCACTAATGTGAACATTAAACGATATGGGCTACAAAGACAAAACTGAAGTTGATCAAGTAGAACATGATCAGTCCTATATCAAGAAAAAGTCTGTTCAAACTGTTTTTATTGAGTGGTCCAATAATAAAGGATAACAATAAACAATGAACAATGAGCTTCTTTTGGCTATTACATGATACTCTGCATTTACAATAAATAGCCTGTTCTCTTTAAGAATTCTATTCGATAATGGGCAGCAATCGAGGAAATCAAACCGGCTAAAAGGTAAACATAAAACTGTCATTTAACACATAGACAAGTTAGGATAAAAGGGAGGGTAAGAGAGGGTATGGGAAGGATTATGGGGAGGAGGAGACATAGAAGAGAGGCCTTGTTTTTGCATCAATCTACTGGTGGAAGCGTGAGATGGGTTTTCCAAGAAGCGGCTCAAATGTTATCCACATGCCTGGTTAGGAATTGGGGGGGGGGGTGGGACTTGTTCAATGTAGCATATGTAGAATTTGTCTCTTGTGCCCAAGTCCCAGTGAATCAGTTCTTCCAAACGGTATAGTTCCTCCACTTTCTTATGCCACATTTCAAGGGATGGAGGCACTGTTTCCCGCCATTGTAATGGGATTAACAATTTTGCTGCTGTTATGAGAATTGTGGGAATGTAATTTGGCTGGGGGGTGAAAAAGACTTAGAGGGGTTCCACAAGAGAATGACAGCTGGGTCAAGCGGTATTTTTACAGATGGTGTGTATTTTCCCAATAATTTGTTTCCAATATGGTGTAATTAATGGCAATGCTACCAAATATATAAACAAATTTTCTTGTACCCTCACTCATCTGGAGAAGCTGTGTGCTCCTGCTAGTATCTTGTTTTACTGTCTGTGAAGTGTGTCTGCAGTTGCTGTATAAAACAAGGGGGTATCTTCCTGTAGAGATATTAGCTTATCATAGATTCAGCCGTATAATCCCTTGGAGTGGAGAGTGTAGTTCCCTACAGACCTTGTTCAGGGCGTGTCTCTTAGTATGATTTTGTCTAGTGACTCCCAGAAGGAAGGTTCTATGTGCCTCTTAGTGTCTAATGAGTATGAGATCAATGACACCAGCATATCTAGTGGGGTGTTTGGCATTAAATCCCATTCATCTTTTAAATTTAGCCAAAACCTTAGCTTCTCATTGATACCCATCAATGACCTTTCTAGTTCAATGTATAGATTATTAGGCAACGGTTTACTGAGTTGCATCCATCATATTATCTGATTTGTCCAATAGCAGGTTGTCCGGTCCAGAAGTACTAGTCCGCCCCTAGTTCTGTTGGCAATCTGCAATTTATATTTGAGTCTGGATTTTTTTTCCAGACCATATAAAAAGCGGAAAAGAGTCTACGTGTAGATATAAAATAGATTCTCAGTAAGGCTATGGAGGTATGTAATTTTTGGTCGGAGATATGTTTTCAGGAGGTTTTTTTCTACCAAACTAAGATACTAGTGGGATGGAGAGGGATCTTATAGCTGTTGCTCTATGTCTTTTAGTAACTCTAATTAATTTCTCTGGAATAGTTCTCTGGGATCTTTGGTGAGGTGAATTCCCAGGTATTTTATTGATTGGGAGGGCCATGAAAATGGTGGCTTTTCCTTTAGTTTGGCTACTGTCAATGTAGGGAGTGTGACATTCAGGATTTCCGACTTCTCGAAGTTGATCTTAAAGTTGGACAATTGTCCCAATTCTAGGAAAATCCTGGAGGTTTTGGCAAGATAAGTGGACTAATTAGTAGTGATGATTAGTAGATCATCTGCAAAAGCTGCAGTTTTGTGTACATAATACCCCACCTCTATTCCCTCAATTAGTGGATTCTGTCGTACTCATTGGATAAGGGTTTCTATCACTAGTATGAATAGATATGGGGACAGGCGACATCCCTTTTGGGTGCCATTGGAGATATTAAATTGGTTCGATAGAGTACCATTAACTCGTATCCTGGCACTGGGTATGGAGTACAGGGAAAAAATTGCTTGGATATAGTTTGCGGTATGCCAAATTGGAATAAAGTTTTGGCCATAAACAGCCAACTAACTCTATTGAATGCCTTCTCGGTATCAGAGCCAAGAAGGACCAGTGGCTTTTTATTGTAAATTGCCCATTCCAATAGCCTTAATACTCTGCATGTGTTATCTTTCCCTGTCTTACAAACCCAGTCTTTTCTGGGGAGATAAGTGTCACAGGTGCTCCCATAACCCATATCACAGGTCGCGGGCTTACCCATACCCCGCCAGAGCCACTTAACTCCCGGCTGTGTGCGCGTGCCCCCGACACCTAGGGCGCACGGCAGCTCGTGAAGATTTAAAGAGCCAGCGCACCGCTGATTGGGCTGGCCATCCGGAAAATAGTTAAGAGCCGGCCTCTCCCAGCATTCCCTGCCGGATCTTTGTGCCTAGTGCCGTTGAAAAAGCTTGTTCCCTGATGCCCTGCCTTCTTTGTGTGATTTCCTGTGTGATTTCTTTGTGTGATTTCGCCTTGGCTGCCACCGCGGACAAAGTCGCACCTGTGGGGCGACCTGGTGGAACCATGCCACAGCAAGTCCAACCCACTTTGCTTTAGTGAAAACTGGGTACCACTTAGATTCGGGTCCCAGGTGTCGGCTTACGTCATCGTCTGCGGTGGTCCAGTGGGTCCACTACCCCTGGAGCCTGACAATAAATTTGTCTCTCTGCCAGAGCTTTAAATCTCTCTGTAAATCGCTGTAAATTTCTCTCCCAGAGCTATCGCCCACCACTTTCTGCTCCACCAGAAATGTTTCTTTTGGATTTTCAATCTTATTGTCTTTCTGGATTTTCATTATAGCAGTAGATCTTTTTTAATAAATTGTGTCATTTCATTTATTTATGAAATCGACTTAATAGTCTGAAATAGTCTGTCCTAATGGATTTTTCTGACTCGAACACATGTAAAAATCTAGTTCACATAATAAGTGATATTGTATTAACAATGTTCTAATGAACAACAACAAAAAAGAAAAAAGACAGCAACCAATCCATTTACCAAAAGCTGTTTGTTTGATGCACGCAGCCCAGGGTCCTAGTGTGCAGGATCCATAGTCCAAGACAAAAAGAGGAGAGAAGGCCACAGCATCCAATATGATGAAAAAAGGTTAAACCTTTATTCACACAGGCATAGAAAAAAGTGCAAAATTTGATTCACAATGAATCTTTGTCAAGCTTTGTCAATGCTTGACAAAGATTCATTGTGAATCGAAACGTTGCACTTTTTTCTATGCCTGTGTGAATAAAGGTTTAACCTTTTTTCATCGTATTGGATGCTGTGACCTTCTCTCCTCTTTTTGTCTAATGAACAACATTCATCTTATTTTTACTTTAATCATTTACCAGTTGCCAACACACCTTTTTTCTTACCCTTAAAGCAAAGGTTTCAATAACCTATGCTGATATTAAAAATGCCTTTGTTGGCATTGGGAATTATTTCAGTACTTTTACACTACTTCACACTACCTGGCTCTAACTGCAGCAGACCATCACACAATCCCCCTCCCTCCCCTGTCTGCTTAATGACCATGATAGGAAGTGGGGAAGGAACTGGATGAGTGTGGTAGAGAGGAGACATACAACCAACACGTTAGTGACAGGAAGCCAGGTAAAGTAAAATAAAGTATTATAAAGTAGTGAAATAATTCAGACTGCTGGCAAAGGCATTTTAAAAATCAGCATAGTGTAGACTATTGTAACCTTTCACCAGCTAAAAATGACATTCCTAGTGACAGGTTTGCCTTGAGGACTTGCAAATACTTTTTATTACAACATATGCACAAATCCCTATAGTTCAGAACCGGAATGTTTAACTTAATAGATGCTGCTGACAACTGAGACCTTCTAAGTGGTTTAATGCCGAGGGTTTAAGATGTAAAGCCCCTTAACATGTATACACTGGTTACAAACCTAAGATGCCAGAGGTTTGGCCTTACAGATTGCTTATCAGTCTAGGACAGTGGTGGCGAACCTTTTAGAGACCAAGTGCCCAAACTGCAAACCAAAGTTCTTGTAATAATCCTAGAGTGCCAACATGGCTATTTAGCCTAAAATTACCGACAATACTGCTCTATAAGGGACATATAATACTGCTACATGATGACCATTACCAGTACAACAAGATAAATACCACCATACTGATAATAAACAGACCACTAAAGAAAGACCAACATCACCAATTATATCACAAAGCAGGAAAAAATACAGTGAGGAACACTACCCCCATCCACTGAGGAATACTACCCCCATCCAGTGAGGAACACTACCCCCATCCAGTGAGGAACACTACCCCCATCCAGTGAGGAACACTACCCCCATCTCAAGTGAGGAAGCTACCCCCATCCAGTGAGGATCACTACCCCCATCCAGTGAGGATCACTACCCCCATCCAGTGAGTGACACTACAGCCATACAGTGACGGACACTACCGCCATACAGTGAGGAATACTGCCCCCATCCACTGAGGAACACTACCCCCATCCAGTGAGGGACACTACAGCCATACAGTGAGGAACACTACCCCCATACAGTGAGGGGCACTACCGCCATACAGTGAGGAGCACTACCCCCATACAGTGAGGAACACTACCTCCATACAGTGAGGAACACTACCGCCATACAGTGAGGGGCACTACCGCCATACAGTGAGGGGCACTACCTCCATACAGTGAGGAGCACTACAGCCATACAGTGAGGAGCACTACCGCCATACAGTGAGGGGCACTACCTCCATACAGTGAGGAGCACTACAGCCATACAGTGACGGACACTACAGCCATACAGTGAGGAATACTACCCCCATCCACTGAGGAATACTACCCCCATCCAGTGACGGACACTACAGCCATACAGTGAGGAGCACACAGCCATACAGTGACGGACACTACCGCCATACAGTGAGGAATACTACCCCCATCCACTGAGGAATACTACCCCCATCCAGTGACGGACACTACAGCCATACAGTGAGGAACACTACCCCCATACAGTGAGGGGCACTACCGCCATACAGTGAGGAACACTACCCCCATACAGGAGAGGAAATATACCCCCTCCTTGAGGAAAACTTAAGCCCCACTCACTGCATGGAAGGACACTCAGCCATTACATTGAGGAAACCACTAGCCCCCATACAGTGAGGAACACTACCCCCATACAGTGAGGAACACTACCCCCATACAGTGAGGAACACTACCCCCATACAGTGACGGACACTACAGCCATACAGTGACGGACACTACAGCCATACAGTGACGGACACTACCCCCATACAGTGACGGACACTACAGCCATACAGTGACGGACACTACAGCCATACAGTGACGGACACTACCCCCATAAAGGGGCAATATGAAAGATTGTTGAATCCAATTTGGGTTTGTAGGGCACAGTATGTGTTGTGGGGTGGAGTGGGGGTTGAGGGAATAGCAAAGTTACAGGGAATCAGGCAGGTGAATTTGCCATCAAATAACCACATATGACAGGTCTGTGGCCACATATATATAAAGCTCTGGGCACCTGTGCCATGCTGTCAGTGAGGGTAGTGTGGTGCACCCCAGGGTCACTGGCAGCATGGCACATCAACAAGAGATCTGGGCCAAGGGCAGTATATATATATATGGCCATGAATAGCTGTCACACAGGGCAGTTTGGGACACTAAACAATAAGGACCTATAGTTGTTTAGTGTCCCAAAGCTGCCTGCCTGCTGCCTGTGACATACACACAGAGCAGCTCCTGCCTCCTCTCTCCTCCTGCTGCACTTATCTTTACTCGGAGCTGGCTGATGCAGTGTACTCCGGCAGTCCTGTCTCTCTCCTTGTGTTCCCGGGCTGAAGGGGGAGTGGAGGAGGGGGAGGGGCGGGCACTGACGCAGCCTTCAGTGAGAGAGAGAGCGATCAGCAGCTTTTCCTGCCTGCCGGGAATTGTAAGGATTTATGTATAAACGGCAGGGGAGATGGTGCGCGTGCCCACAGAAAGGGCTCTGCGTGCCCTCTGTGGCACGCGTGCCATAGGTTCGCCACCACTGGTCTAGGATGTAAGTGTGCTTGGTTTACAATTCTTCATCCTGGTGGCAGATGCCCTTTAACAACCATGTGATTGGTGCTGGCAACAATCGTGGGTGTTGCCTCTATAAATGCCACTGGCAAAGTCACCAGTGGCATTCAAATTGCAGTGGGAGTGCGCAACAGCAGTAACCAGTAGTGTATGGCGACGATACTCCCCAAATGGCATGCAGCCACAGTCATTTAAATGCCACTGGTGACTTTGCTAGCAGACTTTAAACAGTTAACACCAGCGATTGGTGCCTGGACCCAAATTGTAACTTGCTTCCTATCCTGCGTACATTCAGGTTGGGTCAGGCATAGAAGCCTGCCTGCCGGATTTGTCAGGAGCACGGAGCTCCAGTGAGTGCTGAAGGTGGGGGATAGGCAGAGGAAAATCATACCCACTTTGGCCAGCGTATTATAAATATCCCCAATGTTTTCTTGTTTATTAACTTTATACTTGCTTCTGATTGTAGCTTTGAGAAATACATATTAGCAATGTTTGTAATTTTATTAATATCTTTTTCTATCTTTCTTTCTGTAGAATCTGCATGTTACAGTAAGTATATACACATATGATCACTGAATTATTAATAAATTATATAGATTTAGATTTGATGATACTATTTATTTCTAAAGACTCCATTTCACATATAGTTTTGCCTTTTATTCAGATATGATTTATTTTTGGAATACAATAAAAAGTATGATGTATAAACAACATATATACCGCATGTTGAACTTTAAAATAAATAGCTTTTTTAAGAGTAAACTTGTAATATAGTTTGTCAAATGATAATGCCTCTTCATCTACTGTAGTAACTTTGCTCCCATTTTACTCTTGCTCAGATCATTGTTAAAATGTTGGTGCTCGTTTTCAGGCATATTAAGCCACAACCCATTTTGTAGATGTCTGACCCTTTCTTCATAAGCCCCACACCCTTGTTGAGCAAGGCACAGAAAGTTTTATATTTATATAATGGGAGTTGAAATTCATGACTAATTGTGATATTCTGAATATTATATGGACAAATAAAACTCAATTTTACCACAAGTGACTCTTACATACATTTAGGAAAATATTAACATCACGACTACATCCTTTTCAGCTTTTTGCAATATTAGGATTGTTTTGTAGTTATTACACGTACAGTATAGTGACACATTATATGTTCTTGTTTCTGCAGATGGCCCCATTGTGTCATGCAGTACCTGTGGTGGTTCCTGTGAGACTGGTGGATGTTTTTGCACAACTGATCCTAGAATATGTGTTCCCACAGAAGCAAATCAGTGTGTTTCAGAATCAGATACATGTTGTCCCTCAGGATATTTCTATGACAAAAATGCTACATGCTGCATAGGTAAGAATAATGGCCCAGTGGAGTGTTGTTGGTAGACAATCTATCAGTCTTCATATATGAGTGTTCTGGTGCAAAAACATCCTGTACCACATTCAGCATTATTATAAAGTGACTTGAAGTGCAGGAGCAGCTAGGAGGTTTGGACAGATCTGGTTATCATTGTAGTCCATTTTCCAGACCTGTGATTCATCCTGTTAAGGGAACCCTAGAGGGAAACTACAATAATAATCCAAATTACTCCTTCTTTCTACTGTATTTGTGTCCTCAGGGTGATAATACATTTGAAACCTGTAAGCTATTTTAATTTGGCACTTTGTGAAAAATATGTGACTTTTGCTTGTAGTTTCGGCATTCGGTCCCTAAAAGGTTCGCCATCACTGCCCTAGACCCTATATAGGTAGAAGGATAGTTCGGAAAAAGAGGTGGTGGTCAGGAAGCCCCAGGCAACCAGTAGAAGAAGTGAAAGGGTACCAAGATGGAGTGGTCAGCTAGTAGCCATATTATTGCCTGCTATTGCTAGTCCCAATGACCCAGCAAAGTATGGCCATCCCACAGGTTGTCAGCGGCGTGGCATTTTTTTCTCCCATAGTGTAGAAAACAGAACATGTGTCATTTGCACTCTGTGCCACCAGTCCATGAAGCGCTGACAAAGTCTTAACAAGCTGAGCACCTCATGCATGACTAGACACTTGCAAAGTAAGCATTAGCTGCAGTGGAAGAGACACCCAAAAATCCTTCAGACACCTGAGGCTCCCTCTACTGCTTTGGTTAGCTCAGCCTGTACCACTGTGTCTTGAGTGACAAGGCCACCTGTCTCCCTGCAAAGGTATGGTGTGATACCACCATCCCTACCACATAGTAGAAGCACCACCATCACCAAGCCGGTCCGCACCATCTGTTCAGCTTTCTATCCCCCAAATAATGGAGAGAAAGCAAAAGTTTGACCCAAACACAAGCTCTGGTCCTGGATAAGAGCATTTCCAAATTGTTGGCCTTTCAAATACTCCCATTCACGCTGGTGGAGACTGACAGCGTTAACCTTTTCATTTTTCACTCCCCACATTCATAAATGTATAACTTTTATAGTTTTCCATGTATAGAGCTATATAAGGGCTTGTTTTCTTTGTAACAAATTGTCTTTCGTAATGACTGTATTTAATATCCCATGCCGTGTACTGGGAAGTAGGAAAAAAATTCCAATTGCAGTGAAATTGGTGAAAAAAACTCATTTGCGCCATTTTCTGGTTGGTGCATTTCACCATCTTTCGGCACTAATAACTTTTTGATACTGCAGAGTAAGGAGCTGTGTGACATGTCATTTTTTGTCCCACGGTATGAAGTTCCCAACTGCCACTGCTTTTCCCATCACGCCATCTCCGCCCAGCACATGAAGGTTGTGGACAAAATCAGGTGTGCACTGCACAATTCTATTAGTCCCAAGGTGCACATCACAACTGACATGTGTATGAGTAAGCATGAGCAGGGAAATTACAACTTCTTAAAGGTAACCTGTAACCAGTTGGCAGGTTCCCATAGAGCCCTATTAACACAATGGATTGTAGGACATCACTCCTTATCTCCAATTGCCTCTTCCAATTGGCTGTGGATGTACAGTGGAGGAGGAGGAGGACAGCTTGTACTTGTCTTTGGGCATACTGGCCCACTTGAGCACCTAATATGTTCCAGTGCCTGCGCAACAACATCCAAGTTGCCCGATAATTACCACTTATTTTTACTGGGTGACCCAGCTGCTGGATCCACCCTACAAGGATAGCGTAGCAACCTTAATTCCAGTAGTAGAGTGTGAGACAAAAAGTGTAATACAATGCAACAAGAGCACTAGCACCACCTTTGGAGTGAGAGTGACCAGAATGTTGGAAGATTATCTCTCCACACGCCTGCTGGTACTAACGGATGGGTCCTTCCCGTTCAATTTCTGTGTGGTAAAATTGGACAGGTGTTCAGAGATCAGAGCATGTAGCTAGCGCTGCCTGTGGTTTCATCTACTACAAGCAATATATAGATGACCTGTTCTTTATATGGGAAGGAATCAAAGAAGAAGCTGGACTATTTGTAAACCAGCTAAATGCAAACTCATGGGGAATTCCCATTCACAGAGAATTTTGATAAAAAGACCGCAATTTTTCTGGACCTTGAAATTTCCCATAATAAGGAAAATAATGTGACCAAAACTCATTTCAAGAAGGTTGACAGCAGAGGCTTTTTGGATTATAAGAGCAGCCACTATCAAAAATGGCTAAAAAATATTCCATTTAGCCAGTTTCACCGTATACTAAAAAACTGTACAAAACAAGCAAAAAATTTAAAAGAAAAGTTTAAAGAAAAAAACTACCCCAAGGTAGTTTGCCCGAAACCTGGATCGCACACAAAAAGAATGTTTAAAAAAAACCAAGGCTAAGAGGAAAAGAAACACAGCAGTCCTTTTCAGCCAATTTTCTTACAACTTTTGACAAGGGGAGTAACCAAATAAGGAAAGTCCTGAATAAACACTGGGGGATACTCCGAAAAGACCCCCATCTAAAAGAAATAATACCACAACATTGAAAAAAGTCACGTTTAGAAAAGCCACAACAGTAAAAAATATAATTGCCCCTAGCAAATTGCAAAAAGCCAAAAAAGAAGACGTCATAAAACAACTACCATCCGGAATTAAAAAATGCAAAGACAAAAAATGTGTGTGTTGCAACATTATTAAGGATGGACCTACTTCTTTTTAATCAAATACCACAGGAGAGGTCTTTAATATCAGACAACATTTATCATGTGCTTCAGATTTTGTCATATATTTAATAAACTGTACCTGCGGCTTACAATACGTGGGGCGTATTGTCCAAACACTCATATGAATGGTCACAGACACAAAACAAAAATAGGTTTTTTTAAAACACAGTCTGTCCAAACATTTGTTGTTAGAACACGAAAAAAACTTTGGGGCCATCACAGTTACTCCAATCGAACAAATCCCGATTGATATCAAGAATAGGGTAAAAACCCTAAATAGGAGAGAATCCTATTGGATTTTTAAGCTCAGCACTCTTCCCCCTCTAGGTTTAAATGCAGTGATCGAGTCGGTTTGATGGCTGAATTCTTGGGCAGATACCTTCATTGCGTGACAAAACATACTTAAGCCCCTTCTACACTGGCGTTTTTCACGCGCGAGTTCTGCGCGTGCATTTGACGCGCAGAACTTGCATTGCACTCTGTCCCATTGTATTCAATGGGTCTTTCTTCATTAGCGTTGTTTTGCACGAGCGTGCTTGCGTTCGTTTTTCACGCCCCATTCAAGTCTATGGAGATGCATCAAGAACGCATTGCAAGTGCAATGCGAGTGCAATGCGTTTTAAACGTAAGGGTTGCTAGGTGACCAGAATAACAGTATTTCCCCTGCTCGCGAACGATCATTTAATTAAAAAAACACAGTGAAGAACAGTGAAGAATAGAATAAAACCAGTGAACACAGTGAAAACAGTGACCACAGGATCATTTAAGAGAAAAACACAGTGCAGAATAGATTACAGATGTTCGGCACATCTGCTTACTTGTCGGGAGATACGCGCGGAACGGTGCGGCCAAAATAGCATGTGAAGAACAATATATATGTGTGAAGAACACATTGCAGATGTATTTAAACATCTGCAATTTGTTCTTCACACACATATATATTGTTCTTCACATGCTATTTTGGCCGCACCGTTCCGTGCGTATCTCCCGACAAGTAAGCAGATGTGCCGAACATCTGTAATCTATTCTGCACTGTGTTCTGCACTGTGTTTTTCTCTTAAATGATCCTGTGGTCACTGTTTTCACTGTGTTCACTGGTTTTATTCTATTCTTCACTGTTCTTCACATCTGCTAACTTGTCGGGAGATAATATACACGGGGAACAGTGAAGAATAGATCGCAGATGTTTGCAACTTATCAGAAGACATTATTTTTCAATTAAATAACCCATTTTAATCCCAAACCATGGTCCCTTTGAAAAATGCTCGATTCTCCCATTGACTCGCGCGTGAAAAATGCGCCGAAAACGCAAAAAAACGCTAACAACACGCGCGTGAAAAACGCAAAAACGCTAATTACTCCAAGGAAAAATGGAACAAAAACGCAGCCAAAAACGTCAGTTTTTCACGCATTGCACCCTGACGTGAAACGCAACGCTAGTGTGGAAGAGGCCTTACCCTCAGCCTATTGCTACTCCCCTGAAGAGGTTCATAAACATCGGGACATCGATCGCCTCTTCATTACACCAGCATGAGGTAAACTGAGCCCTACTTTTACTACCTATGGGAGAAAAGACTGTCCGGATTGCCGCTACCTGCTTTTTGGCCAAACCAGGTTTCCGTGGAAAAACTGAATTTAGTGACATGTACCTCATCCCCATGACTACTACCCATAGTATAATACGCGATGCAGTCCACACCTTCGCAGGTAAATCCACCACTGGGCGACCATCCCTGTACCCCCTATTAAGAAACGCTATCTTCCTAGGATAAGGTACACCATCGCTCAAAGACTTGTCACTGCGATAACAGCACGTTATAATAGCACAGTGCGATATAACTCATTTAGAAGTAAGGCACCATATAGATGTTTATACCTTTTTAATGCTTTTAACTGTTTTATTTCACAAAGGAGATGTGCCATTTCATTCACTCTATAAGACCGGAAGCGATCATACAATCCTCCGCTTATAGAGAATAGTGCTATTTTATTATGTACAAATACAGTATATGAATATAATATTATATATAGAATGACTATTTATAAGGGTTTTTTAATGCACAAAAGATATTATGTTTTTTATTGTTACTTATGGACTTGTTGTTTCTGTACCGGCTCCGGTAAGACCTTGAACCTGAAGCTAACCTGGACACCGGCAATTATGACTTCCGGCATCTACATGTGATTATATTTATACACTGAATGTCAGCACATATGTACTGCCTGAAGAAGGTCCGAGTACCGGGCCAAAACGCGTTGCAACAAGAGTTTTAATAATAAATATTCCGATAGTATTTAAAAAATATCTGGAGACCAGAGTATCTTGTCAAACCCGAATTTCACCCAAACCATTTATCACTAGTAATATGTTATAATTAGAGATGAGCGAACATACTCGTCCGAGCTTGATGCTCGTTCGAGCATTAGCGTACTCGAAACTGCTTGTTGCTCGGACGAATACTTCGCCCGCTCGAGAAAATGGCAGCTCCCGCCGTTTTGCTTTTTGGCGGCCAGAAACAGAGCCAATCACAAGCCAGGAGACTCTGCACTCCACCCAGCATGACGTGGTATACTTACACGTCGATAGCAGTGGTTGGCTGGCCAGATCAGGTGACCCTGGGACAGACTAGCCGCTGCCCGCGCTGCTCGGATCATTCTGTGTCTGGATGCCGCTAGGGAGAGAGCTGCTGCTGGTCAGGGAAAGCGTTAGGGTGTTCTATTAGAATAGTGTTAGGCAGGAGTGATTCAACAAGAACCCAACAGCCCTTCTTAGGGCTACAATAACGTTATACTTTTTTTTTTTTGTTTGCTTGTGGCTGGCTTGCTGGCACTATAGTGCACTAGTACCATATTGTGAGGATTTGCAGGGGGACTTGCTACCTTTGTGTTTAGCTCTTAGTGACACACATATCCACCTCAAACACCACAGTGGAAAATTTATTATGGGTTTGATTTCAATTAGGCCATCTGCCATTTACTTTTTATTTTACGTTTATTTTTTCATAACTCAGCGTCATCTCATCAGTGTGCTTTTCATACTTGGCTAGAATAGCCATAGGAGAATCCAAACGGCTTACTTACGCCTACAGTAGCTTTATATATTTGATTTCGTTTATCTGCTGTGGCTGTCTTGCTGTCAGTGCATCTACTAGCAAATTGTTAGCAATTTGTAGTGAGAGTTGCGACCGCTGTGTTTAGCGCTTAGTGACGCACATACCATCGCAAAGACCGAAGTGGGAAAATTTATGGGGTTGGATTTCAATTAGGCACAGTCTGGCAGTTTCTTTTTATTTTACGTTTATTTTTTCTAACTCAGCGTCATCTCATCAGTGTTGCTTTCATACTTGGCTAAAAAATAGCCAAGGAAGAATCCAACGGCTTACTTACGCCTACATAGCGTTATATATATTTGATTTCTGGTTGATCTGCTGGTGCTTGTCCTTGCTGCATGCGTCTACTAGCCATTGTGAGCAATTTGTAGGAGAGTTGCGACCAGCTGTGTTTTGCGCTTAGTACGCACATATCCATCGCAAAGACGAAGTGGGAAAATTTATTAGGGTTGGATTTCAATTAGGCACAGTCTGGCAGTTTCTTTTTATTTTACGTTTATTTTTTCATAACTCAGCGTCATCTCATCAGTGTGCTCTTACATGCTTTGGCTAAAAATAGCCATAGAATCCAAACGGCTTCTTACGCCTACAGTAGCGTTATATATTATTTGATTCTGTGTTGATCTGCTGGTGGCTGTCCTTGCTCAGTGCCATACTAGCAATTGTGAGCAATTTTAGTAGCAGTTGCGACCCGCTGGTTTTGCGTCTTATTGACGCAACGATATCTACACAAGACCGAAGTGGAAAATTTATTAGGGGGTGGAATTTCAAGTTGGCCAACGTTCTGGCATTTTCTTTTTTTTAACGTTTATTTTTTCATAACTTCAGCGTCATCTCATCAGTGTGCTTTCATACTTGGCTAGAAAATAGCCATAGGAGAATCCAAACGGCTTACTTACGCCTACAGTAGCGTTATATATATTTGATTTCTGGTTGATCTGCTGGTGGCTGTCCTTGCTGCAGTGCATCTACTAGCAAATTGTGAGCAATTTGTAGTGAGAGTTGCGACCGCTGTGTTTAGCGCTTAGTGACGCACATATCCATCGCAAAGACCGAAGTGGGAAAATTTATTAGGGGTTGGATTTCAATTAGGCACAGTCTGGCAGTTTCTTTTTATTTTACGTTTATTTTTTCATAACTCAGCGTCATCTCATCAGTGTGCTTTCATACTTGGCTAGAAATATAACCAGAATTCTGCTATTTATGTGGTTGTAATGGTGGCCTCATTGTGGCGCTATTGGGCTAAATTGCTGTGTTGGCACCTTGTACTAGAAACATCGCCTTTGGTTTGCAGTTTGGGCACTCGGCCTCTTAAAGGTTCGCCATCACTGCCATAAGGTATCCCTTATGTAAAAATGCTATTTGTTGCCGTTGGTTTTTGATATAATGAAGTTTTGATTTTGTTTTGTTCCATGCTGAGTTTCAAATCCAGGAACTCTACTGTATCTGTCGAAATTTGTGGCACTAGTTTAATATTCAGCGTATTGTCATTCAGTTCTTCAATAAAGTCGATACACTCTTGTTCTGTGCCCTGCCAAAGGAGCACAATATCATCTGTATAGTGATTTTTTTTTATAACTCAAAGTCATCAGGCACAGCACAAAAGTCAGTGTAGGTTAGAAACTAGCCATAGCAATAGGATAGCATCGTTTTGTAAAAAAAAAAAAACACAAATAAAACAAAAAAAAACAAAAAAATAAAAGAAGTCAGTCTTCCACGCAGTCCACCCATGTCACCGAAATCAGCACTCCTCCAGCTCCTCCACCTCAGCCTCCTTCCCCCCCAAGAGACGGGGGAAGAAGATTCCCTTGTTGATAGCCAAAGCACCCTCAGGTCTGTTTCTCAGCGCATATCGGAGGAGGTGGAGGAGGATGAGGAGGAAGAGGAGGAGAATGTTGGCGAGACAGAAGAGGGGAGCATTGTTCAGTCCTTCACTGTTCAGCGTGTATGGGCAGAAGAAGAGGAGTTGGAGGAGGAGGAAATGGACAGTCAGGCCAGTGAGGGGAGTGAATTCTTGCGCGTTGGTACTCTGGCGCATATGGCAGATTTCATGCTAGGCTGCCTATCCCGTGACCCTCGCGTGTATCGTTTATACAAAATTCTATGTTCTTATAGGTTAACCAACATACTAACCTGGTTCCAGGAATTATTCTTTCTAGGTTTTTTTTAGGTCTGATCTGAGCAGCAAATCGTTCCTGCACTCCCCAGCAGAAGAGTTAAAAGGACTTTGATACTCCCTCTCCTTTTAACTGAAACATGGATGCGGCAAACAAAACAAAATGCCATTATTCCACACCCCTATCCCCCACTAATGCTCTTTACATATATGTTAGCCCCAAATATAGTTACTGTTTATTCAGCAAATCCAAAAGGCCTCTACGGAACTTTATGTCATTGTTTGTTCTTTTATTAATCTACTACTTTGACTTATTTGATCTTGTCTTAACCACTTACCCCCATAGGTGTAGCTGTAGTAAGACACTACGGTTGAAATTTGTGCTTAAGCACTACCTCAAATAGTAACCTCGCCGGGTTAGTTGCCAACCCGGAAGTTTTCTTTTACATTTTCTTTTTTGATCCCTGACTCAAGGGTTTAATACCTTACCCTTTACCCTTTTCCTAACCCCCCCCTCCTTCCTAATAACATCATTGCAATTTAAAACCAAACACAACTAGGAGCCTAGAGACAATGGGGGTCATTTACTAAGGGCCCGATTCGCGTTTTCCCGACGTGTTACCCGAATATTTCCGTTTTGCGCCGATTGTACCTGAATTGCCCCCCGATTTCCGTCGCGCGCATGCCGGCGCCGATGCGCCAAATTCCGATCGCGTGCGCCAAAAACCCGGGGCAATTCAGGCCGGTTGCTGCTGAGCAATTTTCCGATGCCCAGGTTTTCCACCAGTCGCAGTCTGTGGGTGATGATGACCTTCTTGACGTAGTGGAAGAAGTGTGTAAAGAGGTGTCGGACGATGAGGAGACACGGTTGTCAGACAGTGGTGAAGTTGTTGTCAGGGCAGGAAGTCCGAGGAGGAGCAGACTGAGGGATCGGAGGATGATGAGGTGACAGACCCAAGCTGGGACAGGCACTCAATCTATTTAATTTTTCTGGAGGGCCACCTACCTGCTCCTCTGGTTTGAAAACTTTTTTGGACTGCCACATACAGGCACTCAATCTATTTAATTTTTCTGGAGGACCACCTACCTGCTCCTCTGGTTTGAAAACTTTTTTGGACTGCCACATACAGGCACTCAATCTATTTAATTTTTCTGGAGGGCCACCTACCTGCTCTTCATCCTGGGTAGGCCGGTGTATTTCGAGGCATTCCAGCGGACTTCAGCGCAGCAGCGCCACCTGGTGGACGGCGGAGGAACTGCATTGATGAATCCCGGCCGGACCCGAATCCAGCGCAGAGAACGCGCCGCTGGATCGCGAACGGACCAGGTAAGTAAATGTGCCCCAATGAGTACAACGTCTGCTCTCCCGTTTAAAATTGCCTCATTCAATGCAAAAGGCTTAAATTTACCCGAGAAAAGGGCACAGATTTTGTACTCGTTCCATAAGCAGAGGGTTCACATATTATGTGTACAAGAGACCCACTTTAAGACGAACCACATGCCAGTAATTAAGAGTAAACATTACCCCACACAATTTCACTGTACAAACTCGGAGAATAAATCCAAAGGTGTCTCAATGTTCATTCACAAATCTGCACATTGTACAGTACTAGACTCTAAATTGGATCCTGAGGCCAGATACCTCTTTATAAAATGTGACATTCAAGGCGCAGAATACACCTTCGCAAATATCTATACTCCGAACATCAACCAGACAAATTATCTACTCAAAACCTTAGAAGATCTAACCGAGTTTGCAAGGGGCACACTAATTCTCTGTGGTGACTTTAATCTCGCCATAAATCCTCTACTGGACACCTCAGCAGGCAAATCCTCAGTATCATATGGCAAACTTAATCGTTTGCGCAAACTCCTTCACTCTCTACAATTATGTGATATATGGAGGTTACACCACCCAGAAGAAAGGGACTACACATTCTACTCCCAGGTCCACAACTCCTACAGTAGGATTGACTACATTTACATCCAGCATCACCTTCTCCCATCCGCAATAAACTCTGAGATTGGCTCAATCATCACCTCAGACCATGCCCCAGTAACATGTACATTATCCCTCCTGCCAGGCAAACGTACCCCGTTTAATTGGAGTTTAAACGAATCTCTTCTACAAGACCAGCTATGCCTCACAGAATTAAAAGAAGTTACCAATAGATTTCACTTAGACCATCAACATGACACCACACCCCCGGCCTTTAATTGGGAAATCCTGAAACGAAACCTGAGGGGTATCCTTATAAAACATGGGTCACGCCTAAAAAGAGCTGCCGGGATTAAACTTAAATCCCTAACAGATACTCTCCATAATCTTGAAGCTAAACGTAAACAAAACCTCCTTCTGGCAACACTCAGGGAGCTTACAGCAGTAAGACATCAAATTAATACCCTAATTGAAGCCAAACAAAAAAGATACAAACACCTCTGTGCCCGCTCTCTATACGAATGGGGGAATAAACCGGGCAGGCTTCTAGCTAAAGCTTTACGCAACAAAAGGGCCTCAACCTACATAGCTTCGATCAAAAATAGTGCCGGTGCAATGGTTCATTCACTGAGAGATCACAGAACCTTCTCCTCATATTACCAGTCCCTCTACAACCTCCCCCCCCATCAACGGCCTTTGCACACACCACACCCCTGCAATCACTGAACCAATATCCGCAGCACGGCTCTCCCACCTTGACAAAAGCAGACACAGAAAACTTGACCTTTTCCCTTCACTTTAGAAGAACTCCAATCTGTTATAAACTCTCTAGCGGGGGGCAAAAGTCCTGGGCCAGATGGGTACACTGCAGCTTTCTATAAAACCTTACTGAACGAGGTCTCACCAAGCTTATTAGACACATTTAACGCAACCTCCCCGTCCAACCCCTTCCCGCCTTCATTTCTTCACGCCCACATCACAATAATCCCTAAAGAAGGGAAAGACCCCCAACTTTGCCCCAGTTACAGACCTATATCGCTCATTAACACAGATACCAAAATTTATGCAAAAATGATTGCGTGTAGGCTTGCGAAACTCCTGGAGAACCTGGTCCACCCTGATCAGGTTGGGTTTATACCCTCTAGAGAGGCCAGGGATAATACCCTGAAATCCTTCTCCCTAGTACACCAGATTACTCAGAAGAGGGTCCCTACTCTCTTGCTCTCACTCGACGCTGAAAAAGCGTTTGATAGGGTGAACTGGACCTTCCTAGAAGAAACTCTATCGCAAATAGGTTTGGGTCCGATAATAAGATCTAGGATCAAATCCCTATATAGTACTCCCCAAGCGCAAATAAAAATTAATGGCTCACTTTCCCCCTCTTTTTCTATTCTCAATGGAACAAGACAGGGTTGCCCCCCATCCCCCCCTATTGTACGCTTTGGTAATAGAGCATCTCCTAAATGCCATCCGAACAAATCCCGAAATAACAGGAATCACGATTGGAGACCATGAATATAAATGTTCCGCCTTTGCGGACGATGTCCTCCTATATTTAACTGACCCAAGCTCTTCATTACCTCCACTTATGAAAGCCCTTGAAACCTTTGGCTATTTCAGTAATCATAAAATCAATTTAACCAAAAGTATAGCGATGGGCATAGGCCTCTCAGAAGTGGAAACAAGACACTTAAGCTCTAGATTTCCTTTCACCTGGCAGCAAAAAGCCATTACATACTTGGGAATCCAAATCCCTTCAGACCTTAAATCCATTTATGCATTGAACTATGACACCTTCCTACAAAAAACTAAAAGGGAACTGACAAACTGGGCGTCCAAACAGATTTCTTGGGTAGGAAGAGTAAATTCAATTAAGATTACCAAAACTCTTATACCTCTTCCAGACAATCCCATTGGCACTACCCAAATTGTTCTTTAGGAAATTAGTAAGCATCATCAACAAGTTTCTCTGGTCCGCTTGCTCCCCCAGAATAGCTAGAACCACGCTGATTCTTAGGAAACTGCAAGGGGGCTTAGGACTTCCAGATTGTAAAAGCTACTACCTCGCCTCATCCTATGCACGGATTCTGGACTGGTTTCACGGTAAAAAGAAAAAGCTATGGGTTCAACTTGAAGATAGCTTATCTCCCATTGACTACCTTGCCCTGGTCGCATACCTACACCTCGTTGGCCCACCGCCAAAACACCCTCCCCTTTGTGGCACTTCAGGTCCTTAAAACACTTAAAAGACTTGACGCGGACTCTCGCCTATTTGACCCTGATGGGCCCATGACCCCAATCACAGATAACCCTGATTTTCCCCCGGGGACCAAACCAGACTTTCTAAGCCCCCTCAGACGGAACACACCCCTTAGATTCATAGATCTCCTAGAAAATGATTCCCTTCGCCCTCTCAACAGCTTATTCCCTTCATATTTGGACATGCCCTGCACAACTCGGGAATACACTCAACTATCCCATTTTTACAATTCACACAAAAATCTCCTAAACCTACATCGAGAAACCAGGCCTTTCGAAAACTTGTGCACATCTTCCTCAACAACTCCCCACACTATATCAGTCCTTTATGGTCTATTCCAAGACGAATGGGCAAAAACACCCCCTCCTTATGTGAAAATGTGGGAGAAAGAGCTTGGAACAACCTTCACACCAGAAGACTGGCTAAAAGCGTTTGAGCTTTGTCATAAAATATCGGTTTCCGGCAAAACTCAGGAAACTAACTTTAAAATTTTGTCTAGGTGGTAGTGGACCCCTGCCACCAGCACAACTCCTACTATCCATGCCTGATACACCCCTCACTAAGGCTAGAAGGCCCCTGGTTGGCTTCCTCTTGATTGCTGCACGATCCCAAGACTATGGGAATCCACTAGAGTACCTTCAGTGACAGACTGGTTCACTGAAATATGACATTTGCAGAAGATGGAGGAGCTCTCTGCAGAGCATCAACGCTCAGCGACAGTTCACATGCAGACATGGGACCCTTGGATAAAATGTGTAAATTCTCCTGATTACACCACCCTGGCAGACTAAGAATACTGTACCCAACCTTCCCTCCCCTCTTTTCCTACGCCTTTCCATCCCCACATTCTTGTTCAAACTTTGTTTCTTTATCAATATAGTATTGTAAAGATTTAGACCTTATGGATATGTAATACTTGCTACATTCATAGATCTATAGATATCCAGAAGAATATACCAATTTATGCTTTATTGTACATACAGAATATGGAAATAACAAACATGTAACCATTACAATCTGATGCTTTTTTATGTACAATTGTTACTCTTTCAATAAAGGAATTTGAAAAAACCTGGCAAAAAACTGCAGTTCAATCAACTGACAACAATCCCCAATAGACAGAGCAATGTATAGACAGAGACGATGGAAGAGTCAGGATGTGATGGGGGTAACTCGTTCTGTGTCTTCTTATTGTAATGAAGGTTTTTCTTATCTTGCAGAATTGATCAACTATCAAACATCCACAATGGACATTATATCTACCAGTGATGGTAAAGTTTCCTCCTCAACTTCTCACTTCTTTTAATATTAATATTATATCTTGTTCCCTTATATTAGTATCTTTGTAAAGTTTGTGTACATTGTAATGACTGTGAAGTGTTTCCTGTGCCCCTGAATATATAATAATCCACTCTGTGTCCCTGAATATATAACTATCCACACAGTGCCCCCTGAATATATAACTATCCACACAGTGCCCCTGAATATATAACTATCCACACATTGCCCCCTGAATATATAACTATCCACACAGTGCCCCCTGAATATATAACTATCCACACAGTGCCCCCTGAATATATAATTATCCACACAGTGCCCCCTGAATATATAATTATCCACACAGTGCCCCTGAATATATAACTATCCACACAGTGCCCCCTGAATATATAACTATCCACACAGTGCCCCCTGAATATATAAGGACATGCCCTGCACAACTCGGGAATACACTCAACTATCCCGTTTTTACAATTCACACAGAAATCTCCTAAACCTACATCGAGAAACCAGGCCTTTCGAAAACTTGTGCACATCTTCCTCAACAACTCCCCACGCTATATCAGTCCTTTATGGTCTATTCCAAGACGAATGGGCAAAAACACCCCCTCCTTACGTGAAAATGTGGGAGAAAGAGCTTGGAACAACCTTCACACCAGAAGACTGGCTAAAAGCGTTTGAGCTTTGTCACAAAATATCGATATCAGGCAAAGCTCAGGAAACTAACTTTAAAATTATGTCTAGGTGGTACTGGACCCCTGCCAAACTAAACTTAATTTATCCCTCATGCCCAGGAGAGTGCTGGAGGTGCAGACAGAATTTGGGAAACATGCTTCACATTTGGTGGGAATGCCCAATGTTACAACCTTTCTGGTCCCGAGTTGTTAACATAACTCATAAAATCACAGGATACAACCTGAGGAACGAACCTGCACAACTCCTACTATCCATACTTGATACACCCCTCACTAAAGCTAGAAGGTCCCTGGTTGGCTTCCTCTTGATTGCTGCACGATCCTTGATCCCAAGACTATGGAAATCCACTAGAGTACCTTCAGTGACAGACTGGTTATCCGAAATATTACACTTGCAGAAGATGGAGGAGCTCTCTGCAGAGCTTCAACGCTCAGCGACAGTTCACATGCAGACATGGGACCCGTGGATAAAATTTGTAAATTCTCCTGATTATACCACACTGGCAGACTAAGAATACCTTACCCAACCTTCCCTCCCCTCTTCTCCTACGCCCTTCCATCCCCATATACCTGTTCAAATTTTGTTTCTTTATCAATATAGTATTGTAAAGATTTAGTCTTTATGAATATGTAATATTTGCTACATTCAAAGATATATAGTTATCCAGAAGAATATACCAGTTTTATGCTTTATTGTACATACAAACTATGGAAATAACAAACATGTAACCATTATAATCTGATCTTTTTTTTTTCTTTTATGTACAATTGTTACTCTTTCAATAAAGGAATTTAAAAAAAAAAAAAAAAAAAAAACGTTTTACTAAACTTGTTTCTGGTAACATATCTATGTAGCGAATCTTGGTTTTGGTAACATATCTACAAATATGTATTAAGCTTGTTTCAGGTGCTGTCCCCATGCAATACTTTTAGTTATATTATAGTTTCTATGTAACAAGTTTTGTTATATTACTGTTTTTATGCACTAAACATCAGATAATTTTAAAACTCTAGACCATTGGAAATACCCACAATCTCTTTACAGCCCCGGACTCATCCTAGACTGAAACTTAGTCATGCAATTGGGAAACCATTGGAAACTATTGATTGGCTAAGACGGGCCTACAAAATTTAACAGTCAGGGCCCACAAAATTCCTAGGGGTGGCCCTGACAGTAAGTATTGCTATACTGGTACTGCAATGTAAAAAACCATGACAATTAATCAATCCCTCTTTTAATATGCTTAAAATGATAACTGTAATGTGAAATGTAGCAACTAAGGTGCTGCCAAACTTTATTTTTAGTTCTTTTTGTAAACCACTACATTTCAATGCATGAGTGCAGCAGTATTTTTGCATTGTTTGTGCCTTGTATTTAGACAGCTGTAGTAAATCCAAACTATACACATATTTACAAAAAAAATACATAAGTAAATTAACACAATTTAATTGAATTATAGAGCTTATTCAACTATTTATGAATTGATAAATAGAAATTTAAAAAAAAACTAGATGCTCAAGAAAACAAGAAAAAATAATTATGAAAGAAAATAAATAGGGAAGCCAATCAAGTCAGATAAATCAGCAGCAGTGTATATCTAGGGTCTACCCTTACACTTCATTGTTAAAAACCTTCCTTCTTCTCCTCCTCCCAGGGGCGGACTGGCCATTAACTCCACCGGGAGAAATCCCGGTGGGCCGACCTGTCTGGGTGATCTGGGGCCGGTCCGTGCAGGAGCATGTGACACAGTGCAGGCTGACATTCCATCAGCACAGAGAGCAGCCTCACCTACACTACAGGCCGCCCGTGCACTGTACTGGGGTCAGCAGCAGAGAGTCCGATGGAAGCTGCTGCCCCTGCGATTAGCAGACAGCTGATTACAGCTACACGGAGCTCAGCAGGGCTCCATGAAAGGACAGCCCTGAGGTCAGGCACAGGGCACTGCTACCCCTCCTTCCATAACCAGGAAGCAGGAGGCTGCTAGACGGGACGGAGAGGGCTGGGGAGGAACACAAGAGCCATGTGTATGGAGATCTCAGCCCTGCCAGGCAGCTGCAGCTGCTTCCCTGCACATTGATTCTCCACACAAAGAACTTTGTTACTCTCATAAATAGTAAGTGCACTGGTAGAAGTATCTTCTTACATTTTGAGTGACGTATTGAGTGAGTTTAGATATATTAATTTGGTATGTAATAGTAATCTATGCTGAATCGTATGGAAAAGCTTGTAGGTGAGCTTCATTACAGAAGCAGGGTGTCAGCCCTTGGGTATCCGCCACCTGCCCTGGTGGTTATACAGCCCGCTGCCCTTGCCCGTTGTATAGCAGCTGCGCCAAGCTGTGGGTATACAGGCTCCAGCTTGTGGGTATAAAGCCCGCCAGGCCTTGTGGTATACAGCCGCAGCCCTGGTATACGAGCACGCCAGCCCTGTGGTAACAGCCCTGGCAGGCCCTGTGGTATACAGTCCGCCACCCGTGTGGTATACAGCACTCCTTGCCAGTCCCTTGTGGTAGTAGCAGCCGCCTACGCCCTTGTGGTTATACAGCCCGGCAAGAGCCCTGTGGTCGTATATAGCCCCGCGTACCCGCTTGTGGTATACAGCCCGCCGCCGTGCCCTTGTGGGGTATACAAGCCAGCACTAGCCCATGTGTGTTATAGCGATCGCCAGCGCCCGTGTGTGTACAGCCCGCCAGCCGCGTGTGGTATAGAGCCGGTCCTAGCCATGTTAGTAGATAGCACAAGCCCATGGGTTGTAATAGCTTGCCTACCACCTGTCTTCGCCCCCTAAGTCTAGAGCTGCAGCCCTCCCTTGCTCCACAAGATATAGCGCTAGCAGCTCTGCTCCCCCGGAGTATAAGCCTGCAGCCCCTGCCTCCCCCCCTAGACTGTTGAGTCTAAGCGCGAGTAGGGTTGGTTGGGTTTTCAGCAAATATTTGTAGTGAAAAACTGGCTTAAACTTGGAATGCTATATGGTATCAATGGTACCAAAGGTACAAGTTATGGTTGAGGGTTGTGTATCTCAACGGGTTGTGTATTGCTTTCTGACCCACGAGTTATATTTTTATGGAAATATCCTGATAGGTGGGAAAGATTATAGTGTATTTGCTTGTACTTAGGGGGCAGTATATAGTAGTATATTCCGAATAGGGAAGCGAGTATTATAGTAGATATTCGTGTAATAGGGGGCTGGCTTGTGGATTATATAGCTATATTTATATTCTAGTACATAGGGGGCAGTTTTATAGTAGTTATATTCTTGCACATAGGGGGCAGTATTATAGTAGTTATATTCTAGTACATAGGAGGCAGTATTATAGTAGTTATATTCTTGTACATAAGGACATACGACAGCACAGGTAACCAAGGATGCTTACCCACAAGCTCTATAGCATTTCTCTCTTGTAGCGCAGGCAGTGGTTTCATCACTGCACCCGCCAGCAAGCCGATGCCATGTGCAATCGTGGGTATCCCAGGGCGCATGCATGATCTTAAAAGCAAAGCATCCTTGGAAACCCACGATTGATTGTAGGAGGATATAGTGCTGAAACTGCTATGAAGATAATAAAACATTGTTTGAATTAAGTCAATCCACTAACAATGTGACTTGTAACATTTTGCAAATTCCACCCACATCACATGACCCCGCCTACTTCATTTGACTCCACCCACAACATAGGGCCACTCATAGAATTTTTTCCAGGGCCTCTTTAATTTCCCAGTTCGCCCCTGCCTCCTCCCCATTCCTTTCTCTCAGGTGATTTATCAAATAGTTGTGCATTAGATTAGTGCTAAGTTAGAATAAACAGGGCCAGATGTATAACTTTTCTGCGTTAAGTGTAGTTGCTGCGCCTATATTCCGGCGCATTGTTGCGCCTGAATTATCACAAGTTACAACAATTTGTGATGAATTAAGTTCCTGCCTCTTATTAACCCATTAACGCTCTGCGCCGTAGCTCTACGGCGCAGAGGTATAATGGGTGTATGAAGAGGGCTCACGGGCTGAGTCCTCTTCATACAGAGGTGGGGGTTTTTGCATTTTGCACAAAACCCCCACCGCTAATAA